>PVJH01009833.1:58755-77000 GCA_004026705.1 Nesogale talazaci | reverse complement strand
GTTTCCATCTTCTCTTTCTCCGTTCTGTATACCGAGAAACGAGGTTATATGCAGAAGAATGAGGCTTCAGTGTTTGAGGATGGTTTATTAACCACCTGCTTTATGCAGGGGACACAGCTTGCTTGCTGAAACACTTGCTGATGAAGATAAAGAAATGCAGCCTTCCGTGAGGATTACAACTCAATGTAAAAAAAAAAAAAAAGCCCAAATCCTCACATCTGGGCCAGTAAGTAACAGCCGAGAAAAGGTAAAATCTGTGAAGGTTTTGGTTTTTCTTCAACCCACAATCAATGCTCATGGAAGCAGCAGTCAAGAGACCAAGTGACATAGTACATCCAGCTAATCTGCTGTAGAAGATCCTTCAACGTGTTGACTCGCAAGGATGGTACTTGGAAGTAACCTGACCCCAAGTCATGGTATGTTCTTTCTTTTTTATTTATTTATTTATTTATTTTTATTTTAGGCATCACTGCCCTCAGGTGGTGGGAGTAGGAGGCCCAGCCTTTGCTCCTCGGAGCCGGAATGGAACCTCCGTCCCAGTGGGCCGCAGTCCGGCGCACAACCACTACGCCACCGGGGCTCAGCCTCTTTCTTTTTCAAAACAGTTGTATTAGTACTTGTGTTAATGTGGGTAGAGAAATATATTCATAAATACGCCTATGCAAATAAGAAAGTGGGTTATATACAAGAGGAAATGAACATTGAGAAAACATCCCAGCTCAGTCCAGATCAAGTTCACAAGTCCGATATTAGCCAATATGCCTGACAGCAATCCACAAAACCCTCTTAAGATTCACAGAACGCATGCAATGATGCTGAATGCAGGAAGATCACAGGTCAGTGGGTAGAAAGTCCTTGGATCCAGTGGTAGTGTAAGCATCTCAGCGCTGGTAGGAGGCTCCACACAGCTGCTCCCGCACCCAGGGGTACATCAGAGTGGGTCCATGTGATTTCTCCTCAGGAATGCCTTGCAGGAAGTCAGCCTTGTCAGTTGAGTGTCTCTAAGGGAGTGAACTGAGAAAGATAATGTCCCCCACCTCCAAGAGGAATTACCACACATCCCAGAATTCTCAGAGGCAAAGGCCATACCCACACAGAGGTCTCATTGGCTATCTCCAGTTGACAGGCTAGACTCCACCCCTACACTCTTAATCCTCAAATTGACACCAGATGGATTGACACAGGTGCTGTATGGAGGGCTGAAACATAAAAGCAATGGGGAGGATGGGGCAGAACAGGGCCGTGTTTCATTCTATTGTCCATAGGGTCTCGATGAGTCAGAACTGACTTCAAGGCACCTAACAACAACAACAGCAACACAAGACTGTCTGGCCATCCCCCGTCTCAGTTTGTCTTACTGGGGCCATTTGCATGTTGCTATCATGCTGGACGCTTTACCATTGGTCTTTTAAATACCAGTAGGGTTACCCATGGTGGGTAGGCCTCAGACGAACTTTCAGCCGAAGATGAAGAAGGACCTGACCGTCTACTATCAAAAATTAGCTCACGAAATCCCTGTCGACCACAACAGAATCTGCTCAGTGTGATGTTGGCAGATGCGCTCCCTTGGATGGAGTCACTACGCCTGGACGCCAATGGTGGGCTCAAGCACCGAGCTCGTGGCACAGAACCAGCAAGTCTTTTGTTCTATTGTATGGGGAGGGCTTAAAAAATCTCATGGGAAAATTCCATGACCTCTCCATGGCATTTTTTTTCAGCAAACTTTTGGAAATCCCTTCAATCATAAGATCGCTATGAGTCAGAATCGACCCAGTGGACACTCACAACAACAGCCCAGGCTACAACCAAGGTCACTTCAGGGGGCCCGCTGAGCAGTGACCGTTGTCCACATTCGCCCAGTGGGAAGCGGGGTGTGTGACTACGTCAGCTCTTGGGGCGTGGGATAGACCAGTAATTGAGAGAGCAGCGTCTCCTGCTTCACTAAGGACGCAGACACGGTGCCTGAGTGGGCACAGTCCAAATCGCCTAACACCGACCCCTATCCATTTGTTTCTATCTTCTCGCCCACCCTCTCTGCTGCGTGCGCCTTTTCGTTTTCCTGCAAAGAAACCCCACCTATCTTTCCTCTCATGGAAACCACCTGTGGCAGCCACCGCTGGAGTTGCAGCACACATTTGTTTTTGATAACTGTATTTTGAACTTCTGTTGTTTCATTTTCTATTTTTGTCCCTTACCGTCGTCACTAAAAAAAAAAAAAAAAATCCCTTCATGCCTCTTGCGGGTAGTTTTGCATTTCCCAAACATTTGTCCTCTGCCAAACCCATCAGCTGCGTGGACTTTGACAGAACTGTTGCAAGATTCCTCTATCATTATCCCCAGAAACTGTCTTGTGAAAGATCCCAAAACACTAAGTGGCCAACACGTGGACCTTTGGGATTGGTGTGGATTATGTGCAATCATCCCCAGACCCTGGATATCCTGCCCAAAGAATCTTCCTGTTTCTGAAACCCTGACCTACAACGCAGAGGACCGCAGAGGTCCTGGGACGGTGCACGAATTTGGTACTCAATGACGCCCTCAAGGTTGACAGTCTGAACGCCCCCTGGAAGAAAGGCCTGGGAAGCTTTTGCCAAAAAACTGTTGCCTGGAGAACTCAGTTCTACTCGGTGGCACAGAGTCGCCGCACAGAGTCGCTGTGAGTGGAAATAGACTCGATGACAGCATGTTTGGTTTGGCAGAAGAACACAGTAAAATGGATCATTCTGTCACGATAGTAAAACTTGCCTCTTAAAGCTCTGTTTTATTTCTAAGGACTTAGCGTGTGCTTTCGTTTACATTATTTTCATTGGTCCTGCCACGGGGTGCAGAACGGGTTACATAGCAGGCTGCTAACAGCAACTTCAGCAGTTCAAGCCCAGCGGTTGCTCCTCAGGAAAAAGACGAGGCTTTCTGTTTCTGTCAGTTCTGCTCTCCCCTAGAGGGTCTCTGTGACTAGGGCTGAACTTGATGGCAGTGAGTTTGGTCATTTTAATTCAGTGATTGAGGTAGGGCAACTCTCATTATTCCCATTTTAAAGATCAGAAAACTAGGGTTGCCGAGCTAACATGTAACTGGTGGGTGGGTGGGCGAAAGACAGGTGATTTGAATTTTAGTCCTTGAATTGTTCTGACCATAATACTGGCCATTATATATAGCTGTGCTTATCTATTTTTTCAACGATTTTATTGGGGGCACTTACAGCTTTTATAACATTCCATACATCATTTGTATAAGCATACTTGTACATGTTGCCATATTCATTTCCAAATATTTTCTAATTGAGCCCTTGGTAGAAGCTCGTCTTTTCCTCTCCTTTTTTTTTTTTTTAGGCATCACTGCCCTCTGATGGTGGGAGTAGGAGGCCCAGCCTTTGCTCCTGTGAGCTGGAATCGAACCTCCATCCCAGTGGGCTACAGTCCCGCGCACAACCACTACGCCACCGGGGCTCAGCCTCCTCCTCTCCTTTTTAAAAATTTTTTATAAATCATTTTATTGGGGACTCGTACAACTCCCATCACGATCCATTCATATATCAATTGTATGCAGGCCACATTTGCACACTTGTTGCCATCAGCTTATCCATCTTCTGATGCACCAGAAACCCTCAGAGGGCTTGTGATGTGGGGCACCATTTGCTGGGCTCCACCGCTAGCATTTCTGACCCAGAAGGTCAGGGAGGGGGGCCTAGAGTTTTCCCATTCCAAACTCATGCTCAACCCCACCTTCTCTTGCCTTCTTTTACATAGTCCGAAGAAATGTGAGCAGAACTTGGGGGGTGGTGGTGGTGTGTGTTTGTGTGTGTGTATTCTCGGAAAAAGGTGTGCTTTCTTTTTCAAGTTTACCTGTAACCTTTTAAAACCATTGCTTTTCTGATGACTAGGGTCAGACTTAACTCGTCACTTTCCTCACTTCTCCCTGCCTGGAGCGTGTATGTGAGACTTGGGGGTGTGAGGGATCCTTCCTGACTGGACACACTCAAATTGTCAGGAAAGAGACTGGCAGAGCCCAGGGCTGCTTACCCCCACCCCGGCTTATGTTTATGTGAGAAACAGGTCTGATTCTTTAAGTTCCTGGCTCCAGGTTTCTGTTACTGGCAGCCAAATTCATCCCTAACTGATTGTGAGAAAGGGGAGGATAAAAAGGTGCAGGCCCATTTAAGGGATGACATGTGAACAGGGCATTTAACAAGCATTTACTGAGGCCCTTGTGGGGTTGTCAGGTAAGCTTTGGACTATAAGTCCAAACCCACCATGTAGTTCAAACCCACCAGCCAGTGTGGGCGAGATGGGGAGGCGAGGGGTGTGGTGGGCACAAGAAAGTTGAGGCTATCTGCTGGTGTAAAGAATTAAAGACTCTGAGTTGGAACCAACTTGATGGCAGTGGGTTTTTTGGTTTTGTTTTAGTTTTTGACGGACATTGTGTCAAAACGGCTGTGGCTCCTGTCATCCACGTGAGAAGATGACTTAAGTAAGCACACCGGTCATGAAGAACACAGAGCGGGAAACACAGAAATGTGAACAGAACCCTGCTAGCAGGTGACATAGGCTACAAAGTTTCACAGGATGAAGAGAGAAGGAAGCTTTCTGCTGCACTCTGCTGCTTTTCCCCCCACCCCAGAGGCTGGCCCAGCCAGCTGTGGTATATCGGGACAAGGACTAAAGGACAGTAGAGGATTCCACAGCCACTCCCTGCCTGACTCATAGTGACCCTGCTGTGGGTTTCCGAGACTAACTGTTTACAGAAGTAGAAGGCTCAGTTTTTCTCCCACGGAGCTGCTGGGGGTTTCCAACTGCAGACCTCAGCCCATTGCATAACCACCGAGCCAGCAGGACTAACTGGATCACAGAGGATTCCCAAACCCAAACTGCCAGCAGGGCCAGCAGCCCACAGGAAGCTCAAAGTCCGAAGAATCGGTTGGAAAATGTGCCGTTTGGAAAAACCAAAACAAACCCCTACGACCAAAGGACAGAGCAGCAGAGCCCAAGGCACCCGGGGTGGTGGCAGGGCAGAAGACCCGAGACCCACAGGAAGGAAGGTGTGCTTCTCGGGCAGGTGGGAAATTCAGTCCACAAGCTGGGCACGTTGAGAAATGCCCTATTTATACCTAACCATTCAACTTCCTCCGCACTCTCAGCCTGCATCTCTTAGACTTGTGGGAAATAGAATGTTAGCTCTGCCTGGGGTTTCCCCCTGCCCCCAAGGCTGTACTGAAATTCTGGTGCCTGCCTCGTCCTGCACGGCCCTTCAGGTCTCTGTCTGCTGTTCCTGTGACACAGGAACTGGGGCTGCAGGGACCACCTTGTTGCCTCATGGGTATTTCCAGCAGGCTCCAGATACATCCTGGCTAGGGGCCCAACGGCCTCTCTCACCACTCCTCACATCCAGCCACTTCTTCCTGGGGGGAATCTGTTTGTCTAGTCTTATTTTCTTATATCAAGCCTTCAATGGACTTAAAAAATGTGCAACCCCCCCCAAAATCAAGTCATTATCAACTCAGGGTGAATGCCTGTGTCACAGAATAGAACTGCACTCTAGAATTTTCCAAGTTGGGACCTCCCCGAACCAGACCACCAAATCGTCCTTCCATGGCACCTCAGGTGAGTTTTGACTGCCCTCCTTTTGGTTAGCAGTCAAGTGCTTAACTGTTGGAACCACCCAGGAACCCAATGGACTCAGGGCTTGGGAACTGCCAACCAGGAAAGAAGTATCTCTCAGCTGACTCTGTTTTCCACCTGCCGCAAAGAACACCTTCCTGGAGCCCAAGAACAGAAGATCAGATTTGAATGGGGAGAACAAAAATGGAGAAATATAAGGAGAAGACAAATTAAACCTTCAAGCAACTGCTTTGACCCCACTTGGATGATTTGGTTTGGTTTCAGGCAGAGGTCCTTAAATTTGTTGGGACTCAGCCCTCTTGTCAGGGGGAAAATAAAAAATACTCAGTGCCCACCCTGGCAATGAAAACCTTTTGTGCTATCACCCACAATCCAGGATTAAGTGTAGGGATGTGCTTTTGCAGTCTTCCCTGGGTTGGTCCAGCGCCCACCATGGGACGGTTTTGCCCTCTTTGGAAAACAGTGGGATTGAGGGCAGAACACACACATATTCTACCATGGTAGAGACCGTTGCGAAAGGCCCTGCTATGTGTGGAGGATAGTGGCTAGCTGGGGATCGACAAGAGATCTGAGGCGATGGGATGGGACAGATCTCACGTGGAAAAGGGATCTTATTCTCTTGGTAATAGTAGAGGTCAGTAAAAATGTTGATATGTGATCCTATCTTTTCAAAGGGGCGAACTGATAGAAAATGAGGGAGATTCAAATGTGAAATATCTTCTAAGACGAGCACAAGTAATGAAATCTGTAAAGGGGAGTTTTAAGAAACACAACGTCCCAGGATATGATCGGTGTTCGTATTTACAATTTGGTGGTGAGCTATGGGGGAGTCATGAGGAGTGGCATAGGGAGAGAGGTTAAAGAGGAGGCCGAGATTCGTAGCTTCCAAGTTCCATTCCCACAATTAAGCAAAATGGTTACTTTGGCACCCGCCACCATCGAGATGAAGAAGGAAAGAGAGAAAAGAAGACAAGGCCAATGCAGAAGGATGTGGCCAGACAAGCAAGCTTGCTTTTAAAACACCCTTTACCAAAAGAGCCGGCCCATAACCTCTGCTTGCATCTCATTGGCCAGAACTTACTCACATGACATATCTAGGGGAGACTGAACAATGTATTTCTTGGCTACCTTAGCCAGGGAGTGGATTACTGTGACTCAGAATTCTTCAGGTAGTGGAGAGGAAAGAATGGAAATGGGGTAAACAATTGTAATCTCAGCCCTAAGGGGATGGGAAGAGGCAAGGGAAAAATTGGAGAGAGATTGGGGGGAAGAGAATGAGGCCATCCACACCTGACAAGTCACGGTGCTTTTGGTTTTAATGCACCCAAACAATTTTTTTTTTTAAATCATTTTATTGGGCTATCGTGTCGCAGCCTTTTGGCTAAGATCAAGTGTAGTATTTTATTGGGAGCTCGTAAGCTCTTATCACAATCACATATATATCCATGTGTCAAGCACATTTGTACATTTGTTATCATCATCATTTTCAAAACATTTTCTTTCTACTTGAGCCCTTGATGTCAGCTTCTCAAGGATGTTTCCCCCTCCCCCACCCTCTCTCCCTCATGAAACCTTGATAATTTGTAAAATCAGCCCCATGTCTCACACCAACCGCTGTCACCCTTCATGCACTTTTCTGTTGCCCATGCCCCTAGGAAGGGGTCATATGTAGACCATTGTGGTCAGTTCCCCCCACCCCCACCTTCCCCTTCCTCTCCTGGTATCTCTAGTCTCCTTATTGGTCCTGAGGGGTTTATCTGTCCTGAATTTCCTGTGATTCCAGCTCTTACCTGGATCAGTATACATGCTCTGGTCTAGCTGGGTTTGTAAGGTAGAACTGGGGTTATACTAAGGGGGAGGGGAGGAACATTAAAGAACTAGAGGAAAGTTGTATGTTTCATCAATGCTATTCTATACCCTGACTGACTCATATCTTCCCTGTCACTCTTCTGTAAGGGAATGCCCAATTGTCTAGAGATTTATTTATTTATTCAAATGTATAGCTGAATACCTACAGTGTGCCAAACACTGAACAAGGTGTTAAAGAACAGTGAAAACAAAACAATTAGGGACTCTGCCCTTCTGGAGTTTATTTCTGTCCACTAAAATTTTATTTTGGTCTACACAACAAATTGTCCCCAAACACAACAAACAATTTTCATTATACTGCCACAATCTACTGCAGTGTGTCAGCCCTTTCCCTCTTTCCTCCCTGGGTTCCCTATTTCTCTTGATCTTGTTTCCCATTCCTCTCTATCTTCTCAGCTTTGGTTTTGTGCAAATGTGGTCCTTTTGGTCTTAAAAAGTTGAATTCCATAAGGACTCCTTTTTGGATATTACTGTTAGTTTTATAGTCTAGTCCTATTATGTGCCTGAAATGTGGTTTCTGGGAGTGTTTCAAATTGGAAGGTTGTCTCAAGGAAATAAATAGTCTTTGGTGTCCCTCTGGTCATTCTGTTTCCAACTAGCAAATATGACCTTTCTATTCTTTTATACTTTGGGTTTTATTCCACATTTTTGCCCATTTTAGCCATAATTGTGGTCTTGGTCAGAGTGGATGGTAGTGGTAGCTGGGCACCTTCTAGTTCTTCTGGTGTTTGGTTACTGGAGGCCATGACCTCTTTTTATTTTTGTTGTTGCTTTGCCATTTGAAGTTAGACTTTTAGCCAGAAGGAGCAAAGTGTCAAAATATTGAATCTGGCTTCAAGATGGATGGGGAGAGAAATTCCAGACTCCATTGGAAACCCAGAGGTCCAAGAATCATTGCTGTTAAAATTAGAGTTTCATCTTCCCAACTGGTGGCATAGGAACTCTAGTGGCACAGTGGTTAAGCATTTGACTGTAAGATGACAGACAGTGTAGGAGGCCTTATGGAGCGATTCTATTAGGTCTTACAGGGTCGCTATGAGTTGGGACCAACTGAAGAGCAATGGACGTATTCTTAGACAGCTATGTTACTTTTACTGAATATTGAATGTATATGAGGTGAGGAAAAGATCCACCTAGCTTTTCAAAGGCACACTCTAGCTGTGGTATGGGGAATGGACCCTACAGGAGTCAAGAGTGAAAGACCAGATGGGAATTCTATAGCCGTAGCCCGGGAGAGAGATGATGGAATTTTGAACATCATCTTGGATTGGGATAGTATTAGTAAAGTGAGGAGAAGTAATTGGATTTCAAATAAAGCTTAAAGGTAGAATTAACAAGCTTTGCTGAGACATAAGATATTCTCTCTTACACACACACACACACACACACACACACACACACACTGCCATTGAGCCGATTCTGACTTACAGCGACCTTATAGGACAGGACAGAAATGCTTCTGTGGGTTTCCTAGATTGTAACTGTTTATAGGAGTAGCAAACCTTTGCTTTCTCCCACAGAGCAGCTGGTGGTTTTGAACTTCTGATCTTGCAGGTAGCACAACAACATGTAACCCACTGTGCTGCCGGGGTTCACCAGAATGTGCTTGTGAAGAGGAATAAAATATGACTTAGAGGCTTTAAGCACAGGTATATCTAAAGTTGAGGCTGTCATTTACTGAAATGATGAGGGCAAGTTTGGGAGATTTAAACAAGAATTAATTTTGATGTTTCGGGCTCCTGAAGTTTGAGAGACCTACTGGACATGCCTGTGGGTATGTTGTCTAGTCAGTTGGAATCTGGAGGTTTCAGAGGAGAGGTCCGGGTTGGTAATAGAAACTTGGAACCCTCCATGTCAAAGACAATCTAGATAAGGCCAGTTACCTAGAGAAAGTGTATAAATTGAGCAAGGAAAAGATCTGTGAGCTGCGTCCTAGGGCACTGTCTTTAGAGATGGAGAAAATGAAGAAAATATGGCCAAATGAACTGAAAAGGATTAGTTGATGAGCAAAGGCCAACGATGTGGGGGAGACACCTACTGGAGTCCACCTTAGAATCTAAGAGGAGAGATGCTTTCCAAGAGGTCAGATAGGGCCATTGGATGTGAAAGTTGATGGAGTACATAACTTGACCAAAGTAAATGAAGACACTAAGACATATATATGAGTAAGGGTCATTTTGGGTACATGCTATAATGAATCCAGTCTTGGAGTAACAACCCAACATATGTAGGTATATATATGCATATATAAGTGCTATATGTATACCTTTATATAATAAATACATAGGGGGTACAGGTAGGGGTACCCCACAGACATATCCAAACACCTCGTGGGATTGATATCCAGGGATTGAAGGCTTTCAGGACCCATGTCTCATGGAAGAATTTGGTGAATCGACATAACAAAGTTCATCAAGTTAGTGAGTAGCATCTAGATATAACTCTTGGTCTCCACTCAGCTAAGACAAAAGAGAATGAAGGAAACCACAGTCTCGAGGAAGAAACTACTCAGCAGCACTAAGAGTCTATACAAACCTTAGCCTCATCCATCCTGAGACTAGAATAATTAGATGGTACCTGGCTACCACTGGCAGCCATTCTATCCAGAGACACCACAGATGGTGTAGAATGAAACTCTACTTCCTCAAAATCACCAGCTTATTGGACCAGTACAGACCAGAGCCACTGCTAAGATTATCACCCTGAAACACCATTTAAACATTATTTTGCAACTACACTGAGGTCTCTATGAAACCGAATGGTCAGCATTTATCCTAAAGCAAAGATGAGGAGGTAAGGTAAGGGATAGGAAAGCTAGATAAGTAGTAAGGAAATAATGAGACTGTTTTCATACTGTGAACAATATAACCGATGTTACTAAACAAGGTGTATAGATATTGTTACACAGAAACTTAACTTGTTATATATACTTTTGTATTTTACAAATGTAAAACATATTATGTTCACTAACATATTCTTTTACAAATGTAAAAAACCATTTTATTGGGGGCCCATACAACTCTTATCACGATCAATACATACATCCATTGTATGCAGACCACATTTGTACATTTGTTGCCATCATCATTCTCAAAACATCCTCCTTCTGCTTAGGTCCTTCGCATCAGCTCCTCATATTTCCCCTTCCTCCTCACTCCCCCTCCCTCATGAACCCTTAATAACTTACAAATGACATTTATTTTGTCATATACACTAATGTGTCCCGTCACCCACTTACCTGTTGTCCGTACCCCAGAGAGGAGGTCATACGCAGATCACTGCAATTGATCCTCCCCTTTCTACGCCACCTTCCCTCCACTCCCGGTATCATCACTCTCACCACTGGTCCTGAAGGGATCATCTATCCTGAATTCCCCATGTTTCCCACTCCAGTGTACATCTCCTGGCCTGGCCGGATTTGTAAAGTAGAATTGGGATCACGATAGTGGGGGGCGGGGTGGGTGGGAGGAAGCATTTAAGAACAAGAGGATATCTGCATACTTCGTTGTTCAAATAGCATGATTTTTATGATTGCATTTCAATTGAAGTATTTCTATGCAGCCCAGCAGTACCTAGAACACCCTTTGCCTAATGTCAGAACTTCCATCAGTGCACCCAGTCTATCTTCAATTAAGTATAGTAAAACTAGAGGATTCTTTTTTTGTGTGTGTGGCATCACTGCCTTGGTGGGAGTAGGAAGCCCAGCTTTGCTCCTGGAGAGTTGCTGCTGGATTTGAACCGCCAACCCAGTGGGCCTCAGTCCTGTACTCAACCATTAGGCTACCGGGGCTCAGCAAAGACTAGAGGATTCTTACAAAAAGAATAAAGTAAATATTGTTTAAGAAAAGGTGGTGGTGGAAAGTCATTAATGATTTTAGGGAGACTACTTTATAAAAATCACAGAGTCAGTAGCTGGATGAATCTATTGATTTGGGATATGGGAGGAATAAGTTTAAGAAAAGAGACACGGAAAGCATATATTAAGATATGCAACATTTTTAATGATCTATAATTCAATAAACAAACAGTATACAGTAACGAGAAAACCCAGAACACAGAGAGATGAAGGTTGTTTTCATTAGGTATAAAAGGGGGTAGGTCTCTTTTTTGTCATCATGGGTCGCATGCGTGCTCCTGCCTGTCCCAGTTGGCTGTGCCTTATCATTGCAGTACCCCCACCTGGCTGAAGTTGATGGCCGACGACATGAAGGAACAGATCTATAAATTGGCCAAGAAAGGCCTGACTCCTTCCCAAACTGGTGTGATCCTCAGATTCACATGTTGTTGTACAAGTGCGTTTTGTGACAGGCAATAAAGTTCTGCAGATCCTAAAGTCCAAAAGACTTGCGCCTGCGGCCCACTGGGACGGAGGTTCAATTCCAGCAGTGGGGCTGGGCCTCCTACTCCCACCACCGGAGAGCAGTGATGCCAAAAAAAAAAAAAAAAAAGAAGGCTGTGGCTGTTCAGAAGCATCTGGAGAGGAACAGAAAGGATAAGGATGCCAAAACCCAGCTGATTCTGATTCAGATTCGCCGATTGGCTCAATTCTACAAAGCCAAGAGAGTCCTCCCTCCTAATTTGAAATCTGAATCATCCACAGCCTCTGCCCTGGTTGCATAAATTTGTGTATGTACTTGAGAAATCACTGTTTAACTACAAAAAAAAGGGGAGGTTGGGCTGAGCTCCGGTGGTGTAAGTGGTTGAGTGCGGGACTGTGACCCGCGGGCTTAGGGGTTCAAATCCAGTGACGGCTCTCAGGAGCAGCACTGGGTAGCTCCCACAACCACCAGAGGGCAATGATGCCCCCCCAAATTTTTTTTAAAAAGGAGTTTAGAATGTTTATTATAGAAATGTAAAGGCAAATTTGTAAACATTTATTAAATACTAGAACCCTAATATACAAATGAACAAATAAAATGAATACACAATTCACAAAGGAGAAAATTACAACTAGTAAACATAGGGAAAGAAGAATGCTCTCCATCATTAGCAAGTAAACATAAGCTCAAAACATAAGATGATGGAGTTTTCAACTATGAAGCAAAAACAACCCCCCCCCCCAAAAAAAAAAATCCCCAAACCATTTCTCATACCCCCTTCCCACCCTAACTCCACTTCAGGAAATCTATCCTATGAAACTAAGCCAAAATGCAAATGAAGAACTTGTCACACTTTTATTTATAAAAATTAATGACAGAAAGTAACTCAAATGCGAAAGACTAACAATGGATTTGAAAATTATAGCATATGAAAAATGGGGTATTACTCAATCACATTAAAAATAACAAACACCAGTTGCCTTTGGTCCATTCCAAGTCCCCCCTCCCCCACCATGTGCAGGATAGTTTTCAAGGTTGTGACTTTTAAGAAGTAGAACACCAGGCTGTTTTTCTAAGGCACATCAGGGTAGGTGCACACTGCCAGCTTTCTGCTTAGTAGTTGAACACTTAATCATTTGCCCCACCCAAACTGAAAAAACAAACAAAACAAAACAAAAAAAACCCTCAATGCCAGAATCATAGTCACCCTATAGGAGAGAACAGAACTACCCTGTGGGTTTCTGACACTGTAAACCTTTACAGGAATAAAAATAGAATCACCATGATGATGTCATCGTGGCGATTCTATTTTTTCTTTACAAGAATAGAAAAAGCTAACTTTCTTCCTTGGAGTGGGTTTGAACCACCAACCTTATGGCTAACAGCCCAATGAATGACCTACCCTTCCAGTAGGGATCTTCCAGGGGCTCCTCATTTCCCACATATGTTGATAAAAAAGAAATAGGGAAGCATTATGGTAACAGAAAAATGCTTATGTCAACTTAGGGGAAGAAAGCAAAATTCTAAATTGTACAATTTATACTCTCCCTGTGTATGTTAGTCTGGGTAGACTAGAGGAAAAAATTCATAGAAACACTCATGTGTATAAGAAGGAGTTTTATATATAAGAGCAATGCCCATACCAATCTATAAAGTCCACTTCAGACTCACGCAACACATGCAAATGATGCAGAACAACCACAGGCAGGGGGCGGGAAAGTCTTGTGGATGCAGTGGCAGTAGAAGCATCTCAGTGCTGGCAGGGTCTCCACATGGCTCCTTCAGTCCAGGGCCAGAGCATAGCTCCATGTGTCTTGTCTGCAGGACGGTCTCCCACAGAGTGTGGGTGTGTCCCACCGCCAGCGAGCTCGATCTCCATAGCACTTCCAAGTGAGGTTATCAAGCTACAATCTGATTGACAGGCTAGACTCCACCCCTCAAATCTTAAGACAACAGATTATCTAACTACCACACTATGGGAAAAATATTGACAGAAGACAGTGAACACACCAGAATGTTCCCTCTGGTCACACAGCAAGTCTGGTTACCAGTTCTTTCATGCAGCACACCTCTGTTGAGTTCTTCTGTACCAGGCTCCCTACACCAGGTCTTAGGAGAACAAAGATAATTCAGAAATTTCTTGCCCTTGAGGACTTTGCATCTAAGATTTGAAAAAATATATATATTCTAGAATGACACTAACAGAGAGAGAGAGAAAGAGAGAGAGAGAGAGAGAGAGAGAGAGGTAATTGGGATCTCAAAATATCACAATGGAAGTGAAGCCAGCATCCAGGTTAACAGGAGCATGGCACCTGGTCTTCCTCCAGTCTCTATTACCAGGCCAGGGGCCATCAGATGGGTGGACTTAGCGGAGTTCATGGAGATCTCAGTGCAGGGAGCTCCTAATGCTCTAAAGAAAGGAAGTCAAGTTATAGATAAAGGTATTGGTAGGACCAAGCTGGCATTTGCAAACAGTTATCTAACTTCCTGCCTTAAGTGCTTTGATGCAACTGCACCTCTGCCTAGCCTTAGATAGTAACTATAGATGGGCCATTGTACTCCTTCCATCTTGGGTCCCTCCCACGCCTCACCTGGCAAAAACTGACTTGGAGTTTCCTGCTATGGCATCAGGGTGAGGCTGAGGTTTTTTAGGCCGTTTCCACCCCCTCCCCCACCAACCCTCATTGATGGAGACAAAGACAACCACATCTATAAGAATATGCGAGAAAGGCTGTGAAGGGGCTTTAGAAAGTCTATGGAGAAACTGATGCGGAAAAGGGACCGTTACAAAATCCAACCTCCACTTTTGATACAAGTACTCAATAAAATGTGAATAAAAAAAGACTTTCCTCAACATGATAAAGGCCATGCATGCAAAGCCAATGGCCAGCAATTTTGCTCTCTGTGGAGAACCTGAAAGCCTTTGCAAACATGAGCCAGACAGGGATGACCTGTATTATCGCTCGTACTTAATATGGTCCTGGAAGTCCTAGCCAGCACTGTGTGACATCAGAAAGAATCAAAGGCATCCGAATTGGCCAAGAATAAGTAATACGCTCACTATTTACAGATGATGTGATTTTATATGTAGAAAAATCCAAAGACGATTTCAAAAAAAATGCTGGAACTAGTTGAAAATTTGTCAGTGTGTCAGGCTATCAGATCAACATACAAAAATCATTATGATCCTTATATTTGAAGAGAGCATTCTAGAAAAGAAATGAAGACATGCAATTTATAGTCACTACCCTCAAAGTGATATACTTAAAGGATAAAATTAACCAAAAAAGCAAGACTTGTACCAAGAACCTATCAAAACACTGCTACAAAAAACCAAGAGAGACGTTCACAGATAGGAAGAATTCACATAGTGAAAATGGCAATATTACCAAAACCCAAATTCTTTGACAACAAGTTGATGCTGACTCACAGCGACCCAAAAGCTGAGAAGCACAACAACCTGCGGGGTTTCCCAGAAGATGACTCTTCACGGGAGTAGAAAGTGCCTGGTGGTTTCAAACTTCAAATCAGAAGTCCCAACATAACCACCGCGGCAAGAAATCTAAGCAATCTGTAACTACAGTGCGATTTCGATCCAAATGCCAGCACTATTCTTTAAAGAAATGTAAAAACTGATCACCAAATTTATATGAAAATCAAACCCACGATAAGCAAAACAGGACTAAAAAAAAAACAAATACAGCATAGGAGGCCTCTAACTTCCTAGCTTAAAATCCTCTTACTTAACCATGATAATAAAAGCAGTTTGAGGGCTGATACCCGCTGGTGTAAGTGGTTGAGTGTGGGACTGCGGCCCGTGGGCTGACGCTTCAAATCCAGCAGCGGCTCTCAGGAGCAGCGCTGGGTAGCTCCCATGACCACCAGAGGGCAGTGATCCCCCCCCCAAAAAACAAACAAAAAGCAGCTTGATAGTGGTATGACTACTGATAAAACTAAGCATCTACAGACATCTGTTTTTTGATAAAAGATTAAATGAGGACGACATAAACTTTTAAAAAATGGCACAGAATGTAGACATTTAATTTTTCATTGTTTCTTCTCAAGTTGAACACTTATAAATGTCCTAGAGAAATATAGTAGCTCCTTTCTGTTCACCCTGTTAAGTAAAGAGGATGTATCGTTGCATTACTGACATTTAATTTAAAAAACTAATTAATTAATTAAATTTTTTTTTGGGGGGGCATCACGGCTCTCCGGTGGTGGAAGTAGGAGGCCCAGCCCCACTGCTGGAATTGAACCTCCGTCCCCGTGGGCCGCAGTCCTGCGCACAACCACTACGCCACCGGGGCTCAGCCTAATTAATTAATTTTTAAAATGGCACAGGAAAACTTGGATCCCCACCTGCAAAAAAAAAAAGGGGGGGGGCCCATACCTCACACCATATACCAAAGTGAACTCAATACGAATTAAAGACAAATGTAAACCCTAGATCTAAGATCATCAATGAAAAAATTGAGACCAAATTAGCCGATACCAAGGGCTCAAGTAGAAAATTTTTGAGAATGATGATGGTGTGGCGGTCATGTGCTTATGTTAATTTCATGATTGAGATGTAGGGATGGAGTCTAGCTTGTTAATCAGGAGATAGCCATTGAGTAGCCAATGAGGCCTCCCTGTGGGCATGGCTTTTTTCTGAGACTTCTGGGAAATCTCACGATACTTCCTTCATGGAGATGAGAAGCTATCTCCCCAGTTGTTGGGAGTTAGTCTCAGAGATGATGAATTATCGACAAGACAAGATGGCAGCGTCCGAGAAGCTGAAGGAGCCAGAGGAGAAGCCACACGGCCTTACCCTGATGGAACCAGACCTCTGAAATTGGCAAAGCCATGTGGAGAGCTTTGCCAGCGCTGAGTTGCCTCTGCCACCACTGGATGCTGTTAATGAACCCTGAGCCCAGGAAGCGAGGAGCCATGGGGAGACTCCTGCCAGCACCGGGATTCTGCATCCACTGGCCTGTGACTTCATGAGTTGGAAGGAGATGTTATAGACTGGTATCGGGCATATGGGCTAATATTGGACTTATGACTTTGAGCAGGACTAGGTTGGGATGCTTTCTCAATGTCTCATTCCTCTTGTATATAAACCTTTCCATATATATATGGATATATATATCCACATGTGTGTCTATGAGTTTGTTTCTCTAAGCTTACCCAGACTAACACAGATGGCAACAGATGTATAAATGTGCTTGACACAATGGATGGATGGACTGTGATAAGAGTTATATGGGCTGAGCCCCGGTGGCGTAGTGGTTGTGTGCGGGACTGCGGCCCACTGGGATGGAGGTTCGATTCCAGCTCCACGGAGCAAAGGCTGGGCCTCCTACTCCCACCACCTGAGGGCAGTGATGACCAAAAAAAGAGTTATATGAGCCCCCAATAAAATGATTAAAAAATAAATTAGAAAAAATAAAGACCAATTTAAGGGCCCTAATATATATTGTGAATAAACTATCAAATATGAAAAACATTCACAGTACAGAAGACAAAATAGAGACCTGAGAGCTCCTAAATATATGACATTTTTCATCATAGAGTGAAAAGAGAATCCACAGAGTGTGTGTGTGGGGGGAGTGGGGCCTGCAGGGGTTGGGAGTAGAACTGGCAATGATGCATAAGATAAAAAAAGATAAAGGGCTATTCTCTATAGGAAACTGCAACACCTCAATAAGAAAGCAAATAATCCAATGGAAAAAAATGGGCAGAAGATATGAATAGACAACTCACCAAAAGATGACTTCTTTTGGTGGCCAAAAATCATATGAAGAAATGCTTCAGATGACTAGCTATAAGAGAAAAGGAGGAAATTGGAGGAACAAGGAGATAGCACCATCACTACTAGGAATACTTTTTTACAAAAGCAAACAAGACAAACAGGGAAAATGACAAATTCTGGAGAGGAGTGGAGGAACGGGAAGACTCACAGGTACACTGCGGGTGGGATTGCAGAATGGGATGACCCCTGTGGAAAACAGCATGGCGCTTCCTTCAGCAAGTGTGAATAGAGACACCGTCTGGCCCTGCAACCTCGCTCCTACTTGTACACCCCAAAGAACTAGAGACCAAAAGTCACAACCACATCACACCCATGTTTATTGCAGGGCTGTTCGCAATAGCAAAGATGGAAACAACCAAATGTCCATCTGGGGAGCAATGGATCATTAGACACTGGTCCACACATACAATGGAATATTCTGCATCTCTAAAAAATGACGGAGCTGTCAAGCACACCGAGGCATGGACACATTTGGAAAACATTTTGCTCAACAAAGTTAGTTAATCTTGTAAAGAAAAACACTGCAAGAGACCACTTTCATGAAAGAGAAGAGAAAAATGCTTTTTATACCAACAGAAGACTTCGAAGGCTGTGGGAAACCTGGAGGGAGGGAGGGAAATAGAGTGAGGAACAGGGAGGGTAAAA
>PVJH01009833.1:0-58655 GCA_004026705.1 Nesogale talazaci | reverse complement strand
TTGAAAAGAAATGAAAACCATATGAAGGTGGGGGAGGGTGGAATTACACATTGCTCAGAAAAAGGAAAAAGGCAACATTCTTCCCACTCATGCCTTATCTACTTGGCCACCTTGTAGTCCAAGGAGCATGGGCACTTCTTTATTGGGCAGGCTTCCTATGTGCCCCTACTAGCAACTACCTTTTCCTGGGGCCCTCGCCTCTTGAAGACAGACAATGAGGTTTTCACAGGAATCTTTGAAGGTCCCTCGTTGCAGAGTCTTTGCAGACCCCTTTCATATATATATATATATATATATATATATATACACACATATATATATGTATATTTAAATCCTGACTCACCTGCTAATAAAGAATGGAGCAGTTGGTTGATTTCAAGTGCTGTATTATATATTTTCTGGCAGTGTGTGTGACTGCCCTTCCACTATCAAATGGCAGGGATCTGACAAATGCTAAATGAGACCAGACCTAAGAGCAGTGAGTTTGTTTGTGAGTGCTCACAGTTGACATTATTTATTGTACTAGTTACCCGGTCTTTGACTGACAGATGATGGAGTTCCCAGAGTGGGTGGAGCTCCAAGTTTCAAGAGTATCCTGGTCTGGCCTTATTTAGGAACTTCAGTTTCATTCTACATTTTTCTTCCACTCTAGCTGAAACCATCTGCTCTGTCCGTGGTTGGGATGGTCAGGCAGGTTAGCCAGGCACCGGCTAGTTCTTCTAGTTTCAAGGGAAGGAAGGCCATGGTTTGTGTAGGCTCTTCATTATGTCAGCTGTTTTCTTCTTTGAGTCTTTGAGTGTCCTTTCATTTCTTTTGTTCTAGGCAAGTGAGGGCTTATAAGTATATCTCAGATCAATGTTTGCATTTTTTAAAAATTAGATATCAACCTCCTATCTGCTTACTAGGGTCAGTATACAGAAAGTGGGGGGTGGAGGATAGCAGGGATGGAAAAACTACATGGGTCATAGCATGGTATGCTTGCAAACATATTCTTGTAATTGCTGTCAATAAGGCTTACACCTGTAAATAACTGAACAAGCAAAAGGTGTGTGATGGATATACAAGGGGGGCTTCAAAAATGTGTAGGAAACTTCCATTATTTGAAAATGTGTTTGGTGCTCGCTTCGGCAGCACATATACTAAAAACGTGTTTGCAGTCATCAGTGGGGGCTACGCCTTGCTGATTTGTTTGCCGGCTTGCTCTTCCACCTGCGTGGCCAAGCACAGTCAGTGCCTGCCTGAAACTTTGGAAGGCTGAGAGGTACTTGTTAAAGATGGCAAGGTTGGCTCCTGCTTTATTTTCAATGTTCTCCATGTCATCGTCAAGCCGCTTGTTCCTCGTGGGAGAGCTGAAGTCAGGTCGGCCCTTGCTTTGAGCCGAAGAGGAGCAAGGCGTCCCGGGCAGAAGACACATCTGGGAGCGCTGGCTACAAGGCGTCCAGGCTGCAGTTCTTTGCTGGCACGGGGTTCCTCAAGCACAGGAAGGAGGGTTTGGAAGCTTTATAAGCCCCCATCACTTCTCAGCACAGTAGAATATAGAGTTTTATCTTTAGGAGCGATGCCATGCCAACTGACTGAGTTGCCGATGAATTTACAATCCTAAGCCCTCAAACTCAGCAACCCAGTGCCATGAGGTGCTTGAGTTGCCTTATGTCTAGGGAACATCCCAAACTGTGTCCCCTCTCCCCCTTGGGGGAAGAAATGGGGAGCTGACATCAGGGGCTCAAGTGGGAAAAGAATCCTTTGAAAATGATGAGGCAGATGGAACCAACTACAAGGATCTACACATAACCTCCTATCTGCAGGACAGACATCAAAGTGGGCTGGGGGAGAGGTCAGGCACTGTAAGATAAGACAGAACAATAATAATTCATAAAGTATTGAGGATTGGTGGGGAAGGGAGAGCAGTGACAGAGAAGAAAGGATGGGAAGTTGATGTCAAGGACTCAAGTGGAAAAGCGGATATTTGGAGAATGATAACAGCACAGACATGGGAAGGTACTTGGCACAGTATATGTATTTATGTATTATGAAAAACGATGTATGAACCCCCAATAAAATGTTTTTTAATAGGGCTGAGCCCCGGTGGCATAGTGGTTGTGCGTGGGACTACGGCCCACTGGGACGGAGGTTCAATTCCAGCAGTGGGGCTGGGCCTCCTACTCCCACCACCGGAGAGCAGTGATGCCCTCCCCCCAAAAAAATGTTTTTTAATAAACTAAAAGATGATCACAGCATATGTGAAAATGTGCTTGATACAGTGAATGAATGTATGGATTATGATAAAGAGATGTAAGAGTCCCCAATAAAGGTATTTAATAAAAAAAAATCCCTAATGTGCTTTATTTTTAGAAATACATCTATACTTATGAAAAGTCAATTTACACATATTAGAACCTGGTCTTCTCTAAGAACTCCTATATTTGTATATTTATTCTTCCAGGTAATGGACTTAAAATAGACATACATGAGTGATTTTTGTCTTCATTTTAAACAGATGGAAACAAAAGGCACGTGAAAAGAAAGCAATTTTCCTGAAGTTCTGAGGAACAGTGCTGGAGCAGGAGGAGGTACAAAAACAAGGTTTATGCAGGTGAAATTATTTTTCGCAATCTGTGTAGTAAAATGGAAAAAAAAAAGAAGTAGCTTCATAACTTGTTTCAATGACACAGGGTAGAAGTCAGCTGCGTTTTCAAAGGCCTGGTCTTCATTGTTCTGGTAACTGTTTTTTCCAGGTGCAACTTCCTCCTTTTGTAGCAATTGGCCCTTTTTGATGATGGTTGGCCTTTTTCATAGGCTGGCAGAGCTCACTTTCTGGGGCTCATTCTCCACCATCCTCTCCCTGGCCTGCAGGCCTGTGGCATGCCCGCTGGTCTGCACACTCAAGAGTTGTATGTCAGCATGTGCTTGCTGGTTTCCCACCTCCTTCTCTATGGGAGGCTGCTGCTCCCTGGAGAGGGCCGTCCCTTCCCTTTTTTTTTTTTTTCATTTTATTGGGGCCTCTTACAACTCTTATCACAATCCATCCATCCATCCATCCATTGTGTCAAGCACATTTGTAAATTTTTTGTCAACATTGTTCTCAAAACACTTTTTTTTCTATTTGAGCCCTTGATATCAGCTCCTCAATTCCCCTCCCTCCCTCCCTGCACCTCTCCCTCACAAGCCTTGATAATTTATAAATTATGAATGTTTTTTTCATGTTGTACACAGAGTGATGTTTCCCTTTACTCACTTTTCTGTTGTCTTTCCCCCGGGAAGGGGAGTTATTTGTAGATCCTTGTGATCTGTTCCCCCTTTCTACCCGACCTTTCCCTTCCTCTCCTGGTATCACTACTCTCATTATTGTTCCTGAGGGGTTTATCTGTCCTGAATTCCCCGTGTTTCCAGTTCTTATTTGTACCAATGTGCATCCTCTGGTCTAGCCAGATTTTTAAGGTTAAATCGGGATCGTGATAGTGGTGGGGGAGGAAGCCTTAAAGAACGAATGGAAAGTGGTGTGTTTCATCATTGCTGTCCTGCACCCTGACTGGTTCGTCTCCTCCCCACAACCCTTCTGTAAGAGGATGTGCAGTTGCCTATAGGTGGGCTTTGGGTCTCCATTCCACACTCCCCCTCATTCACAATGATTGGATTTGTTGTTCTTTGATGCCTGACACCTGATCCCATCAACACCTCGTGATCACACTGGCTGGTGTGCTTCTTCCATGTTTGCTGTGTTGTTTCTCAGCTAGATTGTTTACCTTCAGATCTTTAAGACCCCAGACACTATCTCTTTTGATAGCTGGGGGCCATCATCTTTCTTTACCACATTTGCTTGTGCACCCATTTTGTCTACAGCAATCATGTCTGGAAGATGAGTGTTATGGAATGCCAGTTTAGTAGAACAAAGTGTTCTTGCATTGAGGGAGTACTTGAGTAGATGCCCTAAGTCCATTTGCTACCTTAATACTAAACCTATAAATATATGCACATAGATCTGTTCCATCATCATCACATATACATTTATTTACATATGTACATGCTTGTAGTTAGACCTCCATAAATGCTTTTGCCTCCTACTTCTTTTCTCTATTTCTTTACTTTCCTCTTGCCCTGCCATCATGCTCAGCCTTCACTGGGGTTTCTGTAATTCCTTCCAGTTACACTGCCCTTGATCAAGCCCTACCAGGCCGCCTGCACCCTCCTCGACACCAATTTTGGATCACTTGTTGTTCCCTTGTCCCTGAGCTTGTCAGCACCCACTTCCTTTCCCCCACAGCCCCCTCTCCCATGTCCCTTTGGAACCGTTAGTCCTGTTGTTTTGTCCTCCAGATTGTTTATCCAACCTATTTTATCTAGATAGATCCGCAGAGATAATAATATGCACAAAAAAGAAGCCGTAACAAAACAAAGCAACAAAAGAAAACCAAACAACAACAAAAGCCAAGGACACAAAAAGAGAAAAGCCACTAAATAATTCAAGATCTGTTTGTTGACCTTTGGGAGTGTTTTCCAGTGACGTCTGATGTTCACATCCTGGCCCCAAAGTCTCTCGGGACTTGCTCTGCTCCCCTTGCTGTTCTGTTACACTTTCTTAGACTTTTGCCCCGGTGGGGTGGGATCAGATCAGGCACAATTCCTGCACTGTCTCCACAGTGTTGGGTCCCAGAGGGCTATGGGTCAATGAGGGATATCATATCTTGTAGTGGGGCTGGCCATAGGGTCCTCTCTGTGCATTGGTTCCTCGGAGCAGGGGTGTCATCCTCAAAGCTGGATGGGTCAGCATGTGCTCCGCTCTCTCTTCCTCCCCCTTCATTTGCTCCTGTGTGCTCTGATCAGACCCACCCCTCTCCCTGAGCTGTGGCTTCAGTGCTGTCCTCTGAAATAAATTCTTCTGGGGGGGAGCGAGGTCTCTCCATGTGGTTGGGATTGAGGCTGGCCCCTCCTTCCTTCCTTTCAAGAATGACTGTTTTACCTTTTATTTCTTTCCTTCCTTTCTCCCTTTGTATCCTTAAGAATCACTTCTCAGGATCTTATGATGGAGGTAAGGGGCCCTAGTGGCATAGTGGCCATGCGTTGGGCTGCTAAGCACATGATCAATTTGAAACCACCAGCAGCTTTGTGGGAGAAAGACCCGACTTTTTATGTCAGTTAAGAAGCAGTTCGGAAACTCAGAAACCCGGAGAGGTAGTTCTCCACTGGCCTATCGACTTGCTCTCAATTGGCATCCACTCAATGACTGGGAGTCAAGTTGATGGGGGTGGTAAAGGATCCCAGTTGGTGCAGAGGCTCACATGCTGGACTTCTAACCCACATATTAGCACTTGGAACCCAGTGGCTGTTCTGGGGAGAAAGAGGTGGCCTATGTACACACTGCAGCCTTGGAACTCCTGTGGGTTCTCTGCTGCGTCCCGTAGCATCTCTGTGAGTTGGAATGGATTCCGGGCAGTGGGTATAAAAGAGGTTGATTGCAGCGTGAATTGAGTGCACATCCTTGAATTGATGGTTTCACTTTTTTGTTTTGGTTTCACTTTTTAACTTTATATATTTTAGTGTTACTTGAATCGTTTTATCACAAATAGGTAACTTAAAATGTTTTACTGTGAAAAATATATTTAACACAACATATGCCAACTTAAGTCACACCAGTGCCTTCCCTCATGCGATGCAACCATCACCAGAATCCACTGCCGGTTTCCCCATGACCATAAGCAGAAGCCACCAGCCCCTACACGATGGCAGACACTACCAGATGTTGCCCTGCCGCCCCTGATAACCAGGAATACATTTTGGTCTCTACAGAAGTATATGAACCCAATAGCACGCTCTTAAAATATTTTATGAAAATAAATTGTATTCATAAAATCTATGTAAAAATTGAGGAATGGGGTTGAGCCCCGGTGGCATAAGTGGTTCAGTGTGGGACTGCGGCCCACGGGCTTGGCGGTTCAAATCCAGCAGCTGCTCTCAGGAGCAGCACTGGGTGGCACCCACGACCACCAGAGGCAGTGATGCCCCCCCCCCAAAAAAAAACAGTAAAAAAATAAATAAATAAAAATTGAGGCATGGTGGTTATGAGTTGGGCTGCTAGCCACAAAGTCAGGAGTGTGAAGCCACCAGCCTCTCATTGGGAGGAAGATGGGGCTGTCTAGTCCCATTACGACCTCAGAAACCCACAGGGACAATTCTTACTATGCTCTGTGGAGTCATGCTGAGTCAGCAGCAGCTCAATGTCCGTAAGATATAAAAATCTGGAAAATGTTAATGAGGTAATAGTAAGGGAGGGGGGAGTATAAATATGTGCAGTAGGATCCCAATATAAAATAAGACTACGAGGGGAAACAAAATGTACCTATAGGAAACAGATTAGAACGAAATATAAAAATAATGACCATCTCTGCCGGTTAGGCTATGGATTAGTGTCTTCATATATGCTATTGTTTTGTGTCTATCTTTAAAAAATCATATTCTTCTACAATGGTTGGAGAAATTGAGCCATTCATTTTAAAATGAGTTTGTCAGCTGCAGAAGTAACCCACCCTATGGAATTAAAGCTTAAAGAAGCTGACTGGGTATACCTCGAGGAAGGTATGACTAGAATGTGGTTAGTTGTGAGAAGAAAAAGAACATTGTCAAGCATACTTCAATGAATCAGGCATGAAGCAATCGTTAAGTACCCACTTACTTACCACTGGTCCCCTTTTCTTTCCAACAAAAATGCCTTTTATTTGTTTCAAGAGCCACCCTTCAACAATCCGAGAAGTGTCCACTGCTCCCCTTGGCTCAAGAACAACAGCACATGGCCTAGAGCGAACCCCAAAATGGTGTATCACATTTCTCTAGTCCCATGATTGGTTTGGGGCAGCCAGTAATTTAAGCCAGTTAAATGGAAGCCACCACAAAGAGGCTTTTTTCTCTCTCTCTCTCTCTCTCTTCCTTTTCCATGATGTACTTGAACCTGAGAGGCTTCAGCAGTTGTAAGCCTCTTCCTTCTATGTGCAGGCTGAAAAGGCAAGGAGCCAATCTAACTGAAGCCATAGAGAAGCCAGGTGTAGCCTTAGATTTTTCTGTTAAGAAGTCAAATGATTTCTGTAGCCTGAGTGAGTTGTTTTTGTTTCATTTTAAAAATAATTTTATTGGGGGCTCTCACAGCACTTAATAATAATCCATACATCAGTTGTATCAAGCATATTTGTACATATGTGGCCATCATTATTTTCTAAACCCTTACTTTCTTTTTGAGCCCTTGGTATCAGCTCCTCTTTTTTGCCTCCTTCCCTGCTGTTACCCTGGTGACCCCCTTGATAAATTATAAATTATTATTTCTATTTTTAAAAAATCATTTTATTGGGGGCTTATACAAGTTTTATCGCAATCCATACACCCATCCGTTGTGTCAGGCACATTCGTACATTTGTTGCCATCATCATTTTCAAAACATTTTCTCTCTATTTGAGCCCTGGTTGAGTTTTAAGATACTTGAAGCCAGAAGAGTTCTGCAAAGTCTGCACACGGCACATCTTATTTTAAAAGGAAGCCTGGAGGGTAGGAATACTTTCTTGAGAGGGCAGGTACTCTGGTCGTTGGCCCCAATCGTGTTCACTCAGCAGACAGCCCCTTCCCCTGGGGCAGTAGGGATTGGTTCGGTGAGCCTGTCTGGATGAAATTATCTCACCCAGTGCACCAACCCTATCTCTAATTCTGGCTTCATCAGCTAGTCTTCTGGTTTGGCCTTGTTGGCTGTGGTGATGATTCAACTCCATTCTTGAGAGTGGCACTTTTCCTTTGTCATTGTATTATCTCAAGCGGACTCTTGTGAGTTTGGTTAAGCAGATAACTGCCTAATGTCTAGCTAGACTTTAGATTAACGGGGACTTTGAGATTCCAGTTGCAAAGTTGAGAATAAATAGGTCCTTTTCTATGGTGACCTACCATACCTGCGTGATCTACCATAAGACAGAGGGGCCAGCCAACCTAGGAATCTTACTTTCTCTCTTTAATTTCAGTATGGCCATTTGTATGAAAACAGAATTAATAAAGGACACATAAATATGTTTACTTTGAGGACTAAGGTGCACCTGACCTAACCTATGGTATTTTCAATCACATCACAGTTTGTTGAAGTAGGACATTGAATAAGAAAGACCAGGTGTATTTGAATTATGGTGCTGGCAAAAAGTACTATAGTGCGGCACCTAATCTGGTGTCAATTAGAGGATGAAGAGTGTAGGGGTAGAGTCTAGCCTGTCAATCTGGAGAGAGCCAATGAGACTTCTGTGTGGGTGTGGCCTTCTCCTGATAATTCTGAGAAATCTGGCCGTATTTCCCCTTTGGAGGTGAGAGACTCACTACTTGGTCCCTTGGAGGTCTACTGACAAGACAAGAAAAAAATCCTGTGAGACATCCCAGAGAAGAAGTCACATGGTCTTACCCTGATGGAACCAGATCTCTGAAGCTAGAAAAGCCATGTAGAGACTCCTGCCAGTACTGAGATGCTTGAGAAGTCACAGAGAGGCCCCTGCCAGTGCTGATATGCTTCTCCCATGCATCCACTGACCTGTGATTGTCCTGGTGTCATTGCCTGTGCTTCGTGAGTCTGAAGAGGACTTTATAGATTGGCATTGGACATATGGACTAATATTGAACTTGGACTGGACTGGATGGGATGTTTCCTCAATGTTCAATTGATCTTGTACATAACGTCTTTCTTATATACACATGAGTGTCTATGGATTTGTTTCTCTAGTGTACCCAGACTAACACACATGGGCTGCCAGAAGAACAAACAAATCAGTCTTGGAAGTAATATAGCTGGAATCCTCCAGCCTTGTGAGGCTGGCAAAACCTTGTATCGCGTATTTGGAATATGCTATCAGGAGAGAACAGCTCCTGCTGAAGTACAGCGTGCTCAGTCAAGTAGAGGGGCAGCCAAACAGAGGAAATGCCTCAATAAGAGGTAGTGACACAGGGGCTGCCACAATGGGTCAAACTTAGCAAGTGTGAGCATGGCACAGAATCAGGCAGTGCTTCGTTGTGTCATGCACAGAGTCGCTATGGGTCTGAACCAAATGGACAGTACCCAAGAACAAAAACAATAGCAACCCATGTGTTCAGAATGTGGCCTTGGCTACTCTGCTTTGGGACATGATAAACCCCGGTTTGCCTAAGCCTCTAATTTGATCCCTTTACTATAAAGTGGAGAATACCTTTCTCAAGTGGCTGAAGATCTAAATGGAACAATATAGGTGAAGTTTGAGCACAGTAAAATAATAGCTTCTCAGAGGGACATTTTCCATGAATCTAATGAAGCTTCAGGGTCCTAGGAAGGACCCTGACACTGTGTTTGCATGATCATATGTTTTTATAAATTTTATTATTCTAAGATAGTTTTTGCATTTCCACCTTGAATTTGGCCCCTCAAATCAACTAAACGTCATCACCTATAGCTATTATCAGTTTTATTTCATTTAAATTTATGCAACACTGTTAGATAGGTACTCTTGCTGCCCTCATTTTGCAAATGAGAAAACAACTTAACAGAAGTTAAGCTGATTTTCTTTCCTTTTTTTTTTTTTTTTAAGCTGATTTTCTAAGCTCAAGCTGGGGGTGGTGGAGCCAGGATTCAAAAGTAGACAGTCCATGACCAGAGAATGTCCACGACCTTTGGTTTTACTGCTCCTATTAGGTTTCCCAGACTTGCTTGGTTTTCAGAATCACCAGGGTCACCTCCTAAAGTGGAATTTTGGGGGCCCATCTCAAAGCTACCACATCAAGATCTCTGACGGGGGGCCTCTCACTCACTGCCATCGAGTCCATTGATTCATAGCATACACGTGGAGGGTATAACTGCCCCTGTGGGACTCCACCAGTTTATGGGAGTAGAAAGCCCCATCTTTCTCCTGAGGAGAGGCTGGTGGCTTTGAACTGCTGATCTTACAGTTAGCAGTCCAACTATAACCCAGTACACCACCAGGGCACTGTAGTGGAGGATGCAGGAAACTGTTTGGAGTATTCTTCTTGGATGAATTTGGAAAGCAGGCAGATAAATTACTTCTCCATCTGTTGCTTTAATATAAAAAGAGCTCAATGCACACTGTCTGCCAGAGATGCAGAGCTTAAGTCGAACATTGAAGAATAGGCAGAACTTGGCTTCCCTCTATATATCTTGTCCAAGAAAGTGGAAATAAAAGATGCCCCCTAGTTTCCTGCTTCTGACTGAAGTCAGTGGTTCCTGAGACCACTGAAACAAGTAAGCAAAGGTGTTATCTCACCTAAAATAGCTGATTGGTTTTGTTCCTAGCTAGCTGCTGATGCTAAAAGTTGGTGTTAGCTGAGTCAAAGTTATTATTTTTTTAAAGAAAATTCTCAGGTTTATTTGAGTCAAGAGTGAAAGGACCACCGTTAGCACCCACTCAAGAAAGGCCCATCTTGACCACCGGAGATTGTTATTCAAAGAAAAGAAACACATTTCCACAAGAAGTGTAAAATCACTGATGGGCTAGTTGGTTTATGTTCAGGGGAAGTATGTGGCACAATAAGGCTTCGCATGTGAGTGCCAGGGCCATGATTCTGGAAAAGGAAAGACAAGAACCTAACCATGTCTTTATAACTACATCCATAACCATAGGCTGTAAAGCCACAACCTTTAACAGTTCACCTAAGTACATAACCACAGACTTTAAAGAAAAGGAGCTCCGCCCTACATAATCGCTGAAGACAAAGTAGATGCATAAGCAAATGTGGTGAAGAAAGCTGATAGTGCCCGGCTATCAAAAGATGTAGCACCTGGAGTCTTAAAGACTTGAAAAGACTTGAAGATAAACAAGTGGCCATCTAGCTCAGAAGTAACAAAGCCCACATGGAAGAAGCACACCAGCCTGTGTGGTCACAAGGTGCTGAAGGGATCAGATATTAAGCATCAGAGAACAAAAAATCATATTATTGTGAATGAGGGGAGTGCAGACTGGAGACCCAAGGGAAGAAAAGTCACTGAAATAATTTGGGGGGACTGCTTTTAAGTGAATTACTATTTTTATATATATCAAGACCATTTTTAATTGTGAAACCACACTTTAAAATAAACAGATTAAGTTGATCTCTTGGGTAGCTATTGTGTGCATTATAATTTTGTTTAAATCCACTCACCACCAACACCATCCCATAACCCCCATACTATTTTTTGTGATGCGAATCCTGTTTTCCATGATATTTTCTTCTGCAGCTCAGAGGAAAAAAGGGTTTTAATTAAACCACCAGGCTTGTCGCGCCCTGTCTACCCTCCTAGGGACCAGGGGGAAGAGTTGGAAAGTCTGACCACAATTATTTGGAAGACTTCTTTGGGCAAGTGGTGTTTGGTTGGCATCTTCAAGAAGGGGGTGGAACTCCAGGTTGAAGGAACTGCACATACAAAGATGAGAGGCATGTGGTGCAGGGTGAGTTTGAGGATGTGGTTACAATTTAGTGCTTGTGATGGAAACATGATTTAAAGAGCTGGAAGAATCTTCTAGGTGGCCTTGTGGAGTGAAGGCTTAAGGAATATATTCTGTTGGCAGACAGACCTGTCTGGTTACCTGCCTCAGCTGACAGTACTGGTTGCCAACCCAAGAGCCATTCCTGGCTGCTAGAGTTGCCTTCCTTTCTAAAGATGGAAAATGGTAGCTAACACTTAGCATCCCTTCTGACAGGTCGATCATGGCCATGAGATCCAACTTGGGCCAAAGGGACTCAAGGAGAAATCTGCTGGAGAATTTTGGGAGAAACTTTTCTTTTCAACAAACAGAGATGCTAGGCTCTTCAAAATGTCAAACACAAAGTTACCATTTAATCAAGTGATTGCACTAGGTAGATACCAAGAAGAAATGAGAGTAGGGACTCAAATGGATACTTACTTGTGCATGAATTACCATCATAGCATTATTCACGCTAACCCCACATGGAGACAAGGCAAGTGCCCGTCGACGGCTGAATACATAAACAAAAAGTGGACTATACATATAGCATAAAGAGGAATGACTCTTATAACACCTTATGACACCTTATAACATGGATGAACTTTGAAAACATGCTAAGTGAAATAAGCCAGACACACTAGGTCAAATCCTGCATGGTCCCACTTACAGTGATCTCTAGACTAGGCATATTTGTAGAGACAAAAAGTAGTTAAGAGGTTATCAGTGACTGTGGAAGAGGAATGAGGAAGAATTATCTTAACAGTCACAGAGTTTTTATTTGGAGTGATGAAGAATGTCAAAATAACGGTGTGATTGTACAACATTTAAAATGTCACTGAGTCATAGGCTTTGAAATAATTCAATTTCACCACTAAAAAAAGGGAAGAGATTTGAGTCACAGATAATCCAAGGACTTATACAGGATTTAATATTCAATTTTTGAGGTAAAAGAAATAAAGAGCAACAATAATAAATGGCAGTAGCCTGGCTCCCTTAGAACTGAGTAGAAAAGTAGAATGCTCCAGTGTGACACCTTAAGGGTGCAGCTACGAAAACTTACCTGTGAATGTTCATAGCAGCAGATTCATACTAGCCCCAAAGTGGAGACAACCCAAATGACCACAAACTGATGCGTGGATAAGTAATACGTACTATACACATACCAGAATGTGATTGCGTAATGCAAAGGAATGAAGTCCTGGTATATATATGCCACATCATAATAAGCCTCAGAGACAGTGTAGCCCTGTGTGACCAGGAGGACATAAACTGAGGATGAAATCCAATGGGATGACTATGGCAGTCTCTGATGACATCATTATGCGCAGTGAATTATTCAGTGACTCTTCTAGCTAGTGTGACTCTTCTGCAGAGACTCATCTAGTCTCTGTAACTCCTACCAAATGACATTTTTCTGCAGGAGTCTGGGTAGGAAGATAGGGGAAGTCACCGACAGGATTTGCTGGGGTGTAATTGCTAATAGAATACCTTGTGAATGCCATCCTGCTGTATAAAATGAGCCCACTCAGGAGCAGGAAGGGGATTTCACTACCAGGCAAGAGCTGGGAGTGGAGCACAACTTCTGGACCAAGAGGCCCCTGTGCAGAGAACCTCCTTGATCCAAAAGACAGCTGTGACATTAGAAGAACAGCAGTAGAACCAGGAACCAGAGTGGTAGACTATCCAACTTGAAGAGCAAGTAAAGCTGAGTGCTAATCAAATGTCCAAAGGGCATGTCCAGGGAACTTGAGCTGGATGCCTTCAGGTGGAGGCTAATAGTGGAGTGACATGCCCTTTGGACATTTATTAGCATCCCTGAAAACTCTGTAGCATGTGCTGAAGAACAGCTGTATCCTGAGCACGTCTCAACTGCATTATGTCCTGTCAACTTCCCTCATAAACCTTGAAATCACAGATCTTGTTTGTAAATTCTGGATGACCATTGCAAGGAACATTAGAAACTACATATTAAAGTAGAGAATGCTGTTAGAGTTACAGAACACATATTATGCCACTCTACATATGACACTCTGTTGGAATGTTGTGTGGAGTGAAATGATACAGGAAAAAAAATTATTGTGTAAGTCATCTTGAGTTGCCTAAGCCCTGGGTATCCACTTGAAAGGAAAGAAAAAATTCTGTCCCTAACTTGTTGTAATAGCGAGGCCGACAGTATTTATCCTTTTGATCTTATCACAAAAGGACAAATACTGCTGGCCTCACTATTACAAGTTAGGGATAGATATATACATAGAAAGCAATGTTCTTGGATGGTTGCCAAGAATAAGAGGGGGATTTGGTTCTGACCCATAGTGATCCTGGGCACAACTAAAGGGAACACTGCCGGATCCTGGGCCATTCTCATATTTGTTGTTAGGTTTGAGTATATTGTTGCAGTCAGTATATACCTTCTTATATATATCTATGCAAAAGCTAAGCAATGCATCTGTCTTAGGGGAAGTATGGTGTGATAGGTAGGTTTGTTATGCCAACCTGGCCAATTGGAACATGTGGGATTAATGTAGCAATTTGATTGGAGGGCAAAGAGATAAATGCCTTGGTACCCTCCTTCTTCTTGCTTTCTGGTGATCAGACCAGCATGAGGCTCCTTTAGCTAGTTCTTTGCCTCCACTTGTGAGCTACATTACATGTGGGACAGCCACCCATGGATTGTGTCACTAGAGCTTGAGGTTCCTTCAAGACCTGCTTTGCCACGATGCTAGTATATACAGTGCTTGAGCTTGAGGCTCTTGGATTCTGTTGTCTTGCATTGCTTGAGGCCTGCTTTGCTAAGTTCCTGAGCTGCTAACTGTTGGTGACCTTCCCTGCTGCGTGTGGCTGGACTGCCTGCATTGCCCTAGGGAAGACTTATCTGTCTGCTTCCTTGACCTTGGACCCAGCAGCCCTCATAAGTTGAATGACCTCCAGTATATTAACTGTTCCATGGAAGTGAGTTGAACTGAGCTCTGTGTATTTCTGTGTGGACTACTTGGCTGTTATAGTCCTTCATGCTGCATATATCTAAACAAAGCACACAATGAAAATGAGAATACTGACGCATTGGAAAAATTGTAACCAATGCGCCAGAACCATTTGCAAAATGTGTTCGTTGATTGTGGATCCAAGCAACGTGCCTTTGCCTCTTCAAAGTTGACAGGGACCCTACGTGCAACCAGATGGGACATTGCCTGACCCTGTGCCAGCCTCACAGTTGTTATGTTCAAGCCCATCCTTGCAGCCACTGCATCAATACATCTTGTCTCGGGTAATCTATGATGTAAACTTTCACATTGAAACACATTAAGGTATTATTTTTTTTTAAATATATTGCCCACTCATTATTCCACTTCTGTAAAATGTATATTTTACTTTACTTGGGAGGATCTTGATTTGTTTGGGAGCTACACAGAGACTTACACTATATCACTTCTTACTTCTTCTTTTTAATATATATATGTACATATATAAAAATCATTTATTGGGGTTCTTACAGGTCTTATAACAATTCATACATCAATTGCATCAATCATATTTGTACATATGTTGCCATTATTATTTTCAAAACATTTTCTTTCTACTTGAGCCCCTGGTATCAACTCCCTCCTTTTCCCACTCTTCCCCACCCTCCTGCCCTCATGACCCCTTGGTAAATTATAAATCATTATTATTTTCATATCTGTCACCATCCCCTGTCTCCCTTCTCTCACGTTTCTGTTGTTCATCCCCCTCGGGGTGGGGTGGAGAGTTATGAATTGTCTTTTTTTTTTAATTTTTTTATTTTTTAGGCATCACTGCCCTGGTGGTGGGAGTAGGAGGCCCAGCCTTTGCTCGTGGGAGCCGGATTTGAACCTCCATCCCAGTGGGCCGCAGTCCCGCGCACAACCGCTGCGCCACCGGGGCTCAGCCCATGAGTTGTCTTTTTAAAAGTGAAGTACAACATTAAATATAAGAAAAATGACAGACATCAGAAATACCCTTTCAATGAAGGAAGAAAAGCTGGAGATAAAAAGAGGAAGTGAGAGGTGAGCAGCAAACAAAACAAACCTGTTTGTGGTTGCACCTTCAAGGTGACATTCTGCATGTTACGTTCTGACAGTGCATGCTTGTTTCTATCCGCCTCCTTCTCTTAGCCTGAATTACGCAACTCGTATTTCTTTCTGAGAGATCTGTGTTATAACCCTCTGCTAGGATTCTCCCTCCCCCTCCAAGGGCTTCATCTAAGTGCATAAAACTCTGAGGGAGACAGAGTAAACAAGATGCATTTCATACTATTTTCAAGTGGCCAGCGGATCTGGAGGCTGCGTCCTGACAGCTGAAGCTAGATGGCAATGGTTGTTGACCTCACAATGTACGACTTTTTAATCAGCATTTGATCTTGACTTTTCCCTGTCAACCTCCAGAGACAAACACCCGCTCCAGTGATCCAAGGCTAGTACACAGAAACACACGAGATTAGTTCAATTGAGGGCACTTACAGCTTGTAGTTCTCTTACAGAGAATGGGGGCCCAAACTCTGGGAAGGGCCATGCCCTCTGAAGAGTCATTTTTAAATAGAATACTTTTTTAAAGTGAGGAAAATCCATAAATAGCAATTGCACATGATAAGGAGGAAACTTTGTCCATATTACATTTCTTTCTTTTGTTTTCTAGTATTTCTTAGGTAAAAGTGCTGTGTTTTAGGTAGAAATGAATGGGTACTTTTTAGTAAGGGGACCTAGTGGATTCACTGCAGAGGCCTACTGGTGGAGGGGGTGACATGGTGGGCTGCTCACCATCGGTCACCTGTTGGAAATAGTCAGACACTCCTTGGGAGAAAGATGAAGCTTTATGCCACCACCACCCCCTCTCAAAGATTTACAGCCTCTGAAAAACCCTGGGACTGTTCTACTCTGTCCTGTAATGTCGTCATGAATTGGAATCGACTGACTGGCAATGAGTTTTTGTTTAGATTGGATTCAGTGGAATGACCAGTGGGTCCCAGAGACCTCTTGAATGGTTCCTACTCAACCATCTGTTTGCCTTAGTGTCTTCACAGTATAAAGAAATACACCATCAACTGATGGGTACATAACTAAAATGTGGTATACCCATAAAATGGAATATTATTCAACCATTAAATATTAATGAAGTACTGATACATTCTATACCACGCATTATATATTTTTAATTTAAATTTTTGTTTTTTTAAAATGGCCATGTCTTGAAAGCCTTTACTAAATGAATTAAGTCAGACACACAGGATAAATGCATGATCTTGTTTATGTAAACTATCTAGACAAAACAAACATGCTTGGCAGTCAACTGAAATATTGAGATTTGAGGCACCTCAGAAGACAGTCTAGGAAGCCTTATGGGACAGTTCTACTCTGTCCCGTGGGGTTTTTATGCATTGTAATTTATTTGACAGGGCTCAATAACCAACCATACTTAAGGGATTTGCCAGTGACACTGTAGTTTATCCAGATCAGAGAGTTACTGCTCAGGTCCCTAAGCAGGGAGGATTGTTTGCACTGAACTGCTAACCTTAACATTTCCAGCTCAATCTCATTTGACAGTGTTGGAGAAGGCCTGGTGATGTGCTTCCATTAAGATGACAGCCAATATTTTGAGATAAAGTCCTGCTATCAGTAATTGAGAGGCTGAAGGAGAGAGTATTGAATCAAGTGTTGTCTTCAATTGTTCACTTTGGGCTGAAGTGATGGCTGTTCTTCTAAGTGGTTGCCTGCTTTCGATCCAGCCTAGAGGTTTCTACAGAACCACGATTCCACGCTAAATTGATGGTTTCCTCTATGAGTCTTTATGTGATGGGCATAGGAAGTGGTGGACATAGGTCCAGAAGCATTCTTATAAGGCTTGTCTCAGTGTCTGAGCAATGCCCCCCTTCAGAACCGTCCTTTGAAAATACCTGGACAGCCTAATCCCGCCATTGAGACTAGTGATTGTGAAAGATTGTCAGGGCACAAAGTGTCATATGCGACAACGAGTTTTCAACAAGTGCGAGTCTGCATGGCCTAATATCGTACTGCCAGCAAATGAATTTGTTGAGAACAAAACTAGACTGTATGAAAGGTAGTCATTTCAAAAAAAAAAAAAGGTAGTCATAACTTGCTGTTTTCCAAGGCAAGTTATAAAACAATGAATACAATGATGATGGTTTTGTAAAACATTCATATATGCAGACCAGCGACTGTAGAAAAGTTGAGAGAAGTAACAAGGATGCTCTCCCAAAGATCAGACAACAGTTTCTTTTGTCATTTGCTTCTCCTTAATTTGTATTTTCCCCATACTCATTTCTAATTGCTTGTACAGTGTTTTAGATGAAAAAAAAAAAAGAGAGAGAATCCACCTTTGGAATGTGCAGTGATAGAACTGTGTCACAAGTATCAATTCGTGGTGTCTGTCCCCCCAGCAAAGTACAGAGTAGCTCTTCCCTCCAAGTGAGCCAGGGGCACTGCCCTTTTTCACTCAGACTTGCCCTGTAGCGAGAGTCCCTGGCCACTATCCCTATGCTGGTCAGTCCGTAGGTAGCTCTTAGCTTCTGGCACAATGGTTTCAAATAATGGATTTGAGATTCTTGTATACAGATGAACATGTTCATAGATTGTTGCTTTTTTTACTGACATGTAGTATCCCATTTATGAATGTTGTTATGCTTGAGCACATTTTTTTTTGTTTTGGGGGCATCACTGCCCTCTGGTGGTGGGAGTAGGAGGCCCAGCTTGCTGCTGGATTTGAACCTTCAACCCAGTGGGCCGCAGTTCCGCGCACAACCACTACTCCACCAGGGCTCAGCCCCTTGAGCACACTTTTTAAAAATTATTTTTAAACTTATTTGAAATGAACTTGTTTGTCACTAAAGACTCTGGGTCCATTTCAATTCTACTTTTCTCTCTCTCTCTCTCTCTCTCTCTCTCTCTCTCTCTCTCTCTCAATCCACACAGTCCTCTCTTTAGGTTTGAGGGATAAGGAATCTGGAGGGACATTTTTGTTTCAAAAAGAAGCATACTGTCTTTATTTACACAGCCCATCTCAAGAAATGAAATCATCAGCAATGTCCTGTTAAGCCCTCCATGTATGTGGTTCTATTTCTCCCCACGCTTCTCCTTCCACCCTGAGCCTCCTCAGTACCCTATCCACCCCTCTCCCCGTCCCTGCCCCCACCTCTGACCTCCTCCTGCTCATCAAAGGCTCATCGATTGGTGTATGACCACATTTCTTTTTCTTTGTTTTCCTTTACAACAGTGGTGTTATTAAATATTTATCTTTCTAAGACTGGCTGAGTCTGCTAAACATAATATCCTCCAGTTTTGTCCCTGTCTTACTGTGTTTAAGACAGTTGTCCTTGTTTTCTATTGTCGCACAGTAGTCCATGGTATGAAAGTCGTGGAGCTTGTTTATCCATCCTGTGCAGTAGTAGTTCATTGTCTCTGCAGAGCTCACTGGGTGTCTTCACCAGGGGAATATTATTTTGTGTGATTTCCTCTGGTCTGAAGAAAACAACCCTAATCATGGAGGGGGCAGAAATGAACAATCAAGATAACCTTATGGAGTCGTTGGACTCCGCACCTGTGGGGCTGCCATGCGTCAAGAATTGATTGGACATCAACTCACAACACTCGTGGGGCCCCAGCCAGCAATTTGGCAAACCAGCAGCTTGCAACCGAAAGTAAGAGGCCACTTCCTGCTATGTGGGCTTCAGGCCTTTTCCTCTCTCTTGTCACTAAACTGCTTTTCTGTTGTTGTTTGTTTTGTTGTTTTAATCCGGTGTTTCTCAAAGTGGATATTACTGTTGCCAGGAGTGAAGGCGGGAGATGGGGGTGGAGGGGCTGGGTTGGAATGACCCAGGGCGGTGTGCCAAAGCAGATCCAAACCCAAACACTGCCATCAAGTCGGTTCTGACTCCTAATGAGCCCACACGACAGGCTAGAACTGCGTCTGTGAGTTTCCGAGACCGTAATTCCTCATCAAGGCAGAGAGTCAAACAGAGGTCTCTGCTTTATCCTGGATAAAGTGCAATTCTCATTGCCAAGGGACTCAGTGATTCCCACCCCCGCCCCCGTCCCCCACTCCCCCAATAAGCAGCAGTAGGCCAAGTACGTGTGGGAGGCTGCATGCTAATCTCGATCATCTAAAGAGCTCTAACTGGACGGTAGCTAAAGGACCACTTGGGTATTGCACGTACATGGTGGCCGGGAAAACAAGGTCGAAAGCTTAACGTAAGGGTCTAGATAGCTCAGATCCAGAGCAACCTCCTTCCAAACCTGGAAATTCCCATTTAGGAAATAAATCCGGCTCGAGAGAGCTTTCTCCGTGGCAGTGCACGGTTAAGCAGAGAGCTGGAACACACCGGGGAAGCTTGAACCAGCACAACCTGTCCGGGGGCCAACGCCTTTCTCTCAGACGGACTTGCCGCAGCTCTCTTGGCTCGTGCCCAGACAGTGAGCTCTCCCGAGCCACTCGCTTGTCAGTCTAAAGCCTCGTCCAGGAAGAACCTGGGTTTCTCCTTTTATTTCCCTCCCAGCGCCTCTAGTCACTCTCACGGACAACATGTCCTGGAACTCAACAGCTCTAAAGTCCAAAAGCCTCAGGAACAACAACAAGAAAAAGCCCTACCTAAGGGAACTTTAGGTACCCTATGAAGTCGGTCATCCATTTTCTCCCCTCCTCCACCTGCTTCTTCCACAGCAGACATCGGAAAAGCCAGGACGTCAACCTAGGGACTAGTCAACAACAGGCCTGCGTGATAAAACCTACCTCCAATCTCTAACCACCCAGGACATGTCCGAGCACCTGAGATCTGGCTGCTGCTTTAAAAGAGGAAGCCCCGCCCTGAGATGGATCGACGTGGTGGGTGCAACTGTGGGCTCAAACAGAACATCAAGGATTTATGACGTCAGTAAGTCTTTTTGTGGGATAGTCCATCCGTAAGAAACCCTGTCTATGAATGAGGATGGCCAGGAGCAGACTGGCTTTCATCCTGTGGTACACAGGGCACCGTGAGTCAGGACTCAGCCAACCGCCACTACACAACAATCTCGTTTTCTACCATAAGCCTAACGGATAAGGGCCTGTGTTTGCACTGGGGGCAGAGTGGGTGAAGCGAGGGCCTGGACTTTGGAATCACGCAGTGCTTGTCTGCAATTAGGCTTCCTGTTTGCCAGTGACATACATCGGCAAACTGGGGCCAGTTTGTCTTTCATCTCTTGGCTGGAGATGACCCTGCTTCTGTTAGCGTTGCTGTCAGGGGCCGTCCTGGTTTCCCCAGGGCTGCCACAGCCAAGTACACGAACTGGCTTAGAAGAACAGGCGTTCCTCTTTTCCCCCGTTCTGGGGATGGTGCGTCCGAGAGCATGATGTCTGCCTCCATGTCGACTCCTTCCGAGGCTGGGAGGGGGATCTGCCCCAGGCGCCTCACAGCTTCTGAGAGAGCCAGCTGTTGCCTGGCTGGCAGCTCTGGCCTCACAAGGCTTCCTCCTTCTGCCTCCCGGTCTCAGCGTCTCTTCTCTACTTTAACGAGGACACCAGTCACTTGGATTAAGACCGTCCTGCCCCAGTGTGATCTCCAGTTAGCCCAGGTGCTGATATTTTGGACATCCCGATTGCTGGACAATGGCGCCCTAGTGGCTGCGGGGCTGCCAGCAGTTGAAAACCACCAGCTGCCCCTCCTTGGACTGTCCGCTCCTTCAGGAGCTATGGCCTCTCTGGAAACGGACGGTGGTCGCCACTGTCTGCTTGATGTGACTGAACTGTGGAATGATGTGATGTACGCATCAGCACCCAGTTAGAAATAAATTATAACGATAAGTAAATAAAAGTTATCAGAAAGATGGGGGCGGGGGTGCAGAGAGAGTTGCAGTCTCAGAAGCTCAGGCCGCGCTGTTCTCTACTACAGGGCCACGGTGAGTTGGCAGCTACTCAGAGAGGGCAGTGGGTTTGGTTTGGGTTTGTTTCCAAACAGGGTTATTTTCACAGGTATGGGGTTACGACTTCAATAAATCTTTTTGTGGGATATCAGTCCATAAGAAACCCTGTATGTAAATGAGAAAATAATCTAGAAGGATCAAGTCCCTGAATCTATCTCTAGATAAGGAATTCTGTTTACTTCTTTATATAAATACATGTATGTATATAGACACACATATACACATACCTACTGCACATGCACGCAAGTATACATGCACACATACCCATATACACATACACATAAGTATACATCCACATCCATGTACACATACAAATATACATATGTTTAATTTGAATACAAAGGTGCTTTTCCCTCCTCTTTCCTCCTGGCTTCCACAAAAGGAGCACACAGCCACTCTGCACCTTGTTTTGTCCCCTTATCTATCTTGGAAATCTTTCCATCACTGTACAAGGAGAGCTTCCTCATTCTTTTTTTTACAGCAGCAAGAGAGTCCATTGTGTGGCTCCAGCACAGTTTATTCAAACAGTCCTTATTAGAAGGTCTTTGGATGCTTTCCAAACTTTGCTTGTAACGAATAAAGCTACAGTGAGCATCAGACACTGCCATTTTGCATGTGTTTGTGTGTGTGTATCCGAAGGGTTTATGCCTTTGTCGTTTTTTAAAGCAACTTTATTGGGATATAATCTACTGCATTTATCATTTTGAATGTTGTTGCCAAGATTGGAGTGGCGCTGTTTTTCACTCCCCAGCAGTGTAGGAGTGTACACACAGAACCCGTAGAAGCGGTTCCCTCCAGAAGGTAGGGCTGGAGGGCTGTGGACAGGGATCTTAGTTGGGCCTTAGGTTCTCAAAACCTCCCTGCCATTGAGTCCGTTCTGACCCACAGTGACCTTCCAGCAACCCTACTCTCTGCAAATCGCCTGAGCTCTTCAGGTGTTGTCTTTAGAAGGGAGCCCCGGTGATGTGACAGGTGACTCAGTGAGCTGCTAACCACAAGGTCTGCGGTTTGAACCCACCAGCCGCTCCTCTCCACAGGAGAGAGATGAAATGGGCTGCTTCTGTAAAGATGCAAATTCTCAGAAACCCGGTCCTGTAGGGTTGATAGGCTCGATGGCAGTGAGTTTGGTTTTGTCTTTCTAAAATAGCCAGGCAGAAGGCAGGGGAAGGGAGCAGGGAGCAAACAACACCACAGACAGGGCAACAAGTAGGGAATTAAAAACAGCAATGAGGAGATCCATAGAGATCCTGGAGGTGTTGGAGCAAGAGCCATCTGGCTGAGAGGAATTGCTCAGAGGCAGAAGAAGGGCAAGTATGACACAGTTGGGACACAGGAGGAAGGAAAAAGGAAACAGAGGAACGATCTAGGAGGCAAAGCTATGGATAGAGGTGTAAACATGGTGTGTACATATGCGAATAATTAATTTATAAAAGTACAGATATTGGCCTAGGTACATATATTTATATGGCAATACATTGAGGAAGTAAACAGATTTTGGGCCTCTGCTGAAGCCCTGCCTCAATACAAGAACACTTTGTGCTAACAACCTGGCAGTCTGTGTTGCTCACTCTCCTGGCATGATCACTGAAGACAAAATGGGTGCAGAAGCAAATGAAGAAACCTGATGGTGCCTGGCTAACAAAAGATAGAGCATCTGGGGTCTTAAGAGCTTCAAGTTAAGCAAACAGCCATCTTGCAGAGAAGCAACAGTCCCACATAGAGGAAGCACATCAGCTGTGTGATCCTGAGATGTTGACAGAATCAAGTCACAGGCATCAAACAAAACAAACCAAAAAACATATTATTGAAAATGAGGGGGGTCGGAGCAGAGACTCCAAACCCATCTGTAGACAATCGGACATCCCCTCCAGAAGGTCACAAGGAAGAGATGAGTCAACCAGGGCTCAGTAGAGCACTGATGAAACATCATATACCCCTGGGTCTTTGAGGCTTCCTCACATCCCGCTATCATGACCCCAGTCTTGCTTTTTAGCTTTGGGTGGACTGGAGCATGTACACTGATACAGATAAGAGCTCACAATCCAATTCACACAGAATCCAAGTCAGATAAAACCCTCAGGAACAGCATTGGGAGTAGTGATACCAGGAGGGTAGGGAGGAGGTGGGGGGAGGAGGGGAGAAAGGGGGAACCGATCAAAATGATGGATGCATAATCCCCACTACCACCAGGGGGATAAACAGCAGGAACATGGATGAAGGGGGGCAGCAGTTGGTGTAAGATGTGAAAATAATAATTTACAATTTATCAAGGTGTCATGAAGGTGGGGTTGGAGGAGCTGATACCAAGGGCTCCCATAGAAAGTAAATGTTTAGAAAATTATGATGACAACATATGTACAAATATGTTTGATACAATTGGTGTATGGAATATTTTTTTGGTGGGCATCACTGCCCTCTGGTGGGACTAGGAGGCCTAACCTTGCCCTGGAAAGCTGCTGCTGGATTTGAACTGCCAATCCAGTGGGCTGCAGTCCTGCACACAACCACTACACCACCGGGGCTCAGCCCTGGTGTATGGAATATTTTTTTTTGGGGGGGGGGCATCACTGCACTTCAGTGGTGGGAGTAGGAGGCCCAGCCCCACTGCTGGAATTGAACCTCAGTCCCAGTGGGCCGCAGTTCTGCGCACAACCACTACGCCACAGGGGCTCAGCCCTGTATGGAATATTTTAAGAGCTGGAGGAGTCCCCAATAAAGTGATTGTAAAAAATAAAAGAGCCAGGCAAGCAGGGGCTATTCTGTCTATATCTGGGCCTCCTGTAATCGTGCATATTGGTTAATTGGATAGACCAAAACTATGCATTAAGGCCTGGGCCATGCATATTCATTAAAGTCCTAATGACTAGAGGTCTGGGTACTTGGAGTACTGGGTACTTCATTTGGAGCTCCATGGCCTGTTGAGAACATCTCTGCATGGAACAGGGTAGTTTGTGGGTGCTAGGAATTTCCCCAGACCTTGTGTGATGAATCTCTAGGCTTGTGTCCATTCTAGTTGTAGCAAATGGGTAACTATAGGTCATCTATAGGTCAACTATAGGTAATAGGTAAGAACAGGCCATCTTTTCCTTGGATACTGTGAGTGGTTCTAATGAATGATTCAGGTGGAGGTGGGGCAGACAGTGAGCATGGCAGAGGCTAGCATGCCCCTTTGGTAGGGCTGGTGGGCATGGAGCTGCTAACCACAAGGTTAGTGGTTTGAACCTATCAGTGGGTCCATGAGCAAAAGATGAGACTGACTACGCCTATAAACATGTAAAGTCTCAGAAACCCAAAGTCCCCTAGCCATCAGTCAGCACTAACCTTTGTGTCCCCCAGGGTACCCGTGAGTTGAAAAGGACCTGATGGCCATACGTCTTGTTTGTCATTGTCTTTCTGGAAGGTCAGAGGCCCAACTTGTGAAGCCCTCCACTCCAAAAGGCTAGAATCAGAGAGAAAGTACTGCACTGGACTTGTGAGGTGGATGAAGTGGGGAAGTGAGGAGGTGAGCTTTCCTCACATTTTGGAAATTAGTCTTAGGTCATGCAAAAGCACAGAAAGGATGTCTGTCTTAAAAAACAAAAAACTCACACATTAAACAAATTTACACATGAATATATTCTTAGGACAAAGTCTTCCAAGCAATAGAACTGTAAGGTAAGAACTTCAGCCTCCCCTGACCCGCATTCTTCTCTCCCTTGTCAAGTCTCTTCAATCCCAGTCTTCTTGGTTGAGGTGCTGGTTATCGCCTCTCAAACCCAGTGTCGTTTCTCAATCCTCATTCTCCTTGAAGTCTTCAAAGATTTCTTTGGAGCGGCTCTCTGCCTTCGGCCTACATGACACAACATTCTCTGGTTCTTTCATACTTCTCTGATCTTTTCATACCATCTCCTCTGATTTCGTTTAGTCTCATGCCTTGAAGAACTGGCAATCTGTATTGAATGTTGTTGATGAGCCAGAACAGCAGAACTCCAAACCACAAGGAGTGTGAGGCCTTGTGGGTGTGGCGGATTGCTTACAGAAGTGGCTGTAATAATCCCTCCTATCTCTGGAACCAGGCTCCCTGGCAGCACGACCTCAGTGCTCACTGTTCTTCTCACCAAGAGTCGGAATCTTTCACCACTTCCTAAATCTGGACTGGGACTGGGAGTGGACTTGGCCAATAGAAGATGGTGGCAGCGATGTTGTACACCTTGTAAGGTTTGGCTGTCAGAAGCCCGGTTGCTTCCACATTTACTTTCTGGAAATGCTGCCTGAAGACTATCATGTTAGAATGTTGGTTTAGCCTCCTGGAGGATAAGTGGCCATGTGGAGTTGCACCAACGGACCCCAGACATCAGTCAGTACCAACATCCAGTCATTTGTGTGAGGCCCTCTCTGCAGTTATCATGGCCATCATTTGCAGTGGTTGCGTGCATTAAACCCAGACAAGCTCAGTCAACACATAGACTCATGAAAAACAATATGTAGCTGTTTCAAGCCACTTCATCTCAGAATCCTTTGTTCACAGCCATGGTTCCCAGGTTTTGGAAGAAATCAAGAAATTAAAAATAATGACAAATGTGGGAGTATCAAAAAGGAAAAAATACAGATTGAAGTAAATAGTAGGGACGAAACTAATGGGGAAGGAGGCAGCAGGTACGGCCTTTGGGAAACACTCATGTATAAGCATAGTGTAGCCAAGTTAGGGTGAAAGGAAATGTGGTAGGTTAGATTTTATTCAGCAAATGGTCCCTCCCTCTCCTTGCTCAGAATTCTATGGACGGGGTTTATAAGGGTAAGTCAAACAGCAGAATTCCCTCTGTGTGGACCAATTGCTTCTCTGCATGTTCTCTATCTAGTTTATACGCTTCTGAAGGTGTTATTTCCACCTTTATCCTCCTTCCTCTGCGAATTCTGTGCTCCTCAATTTCTTCCATGGCACAAATGGCAGCTTGGGCTTCCTTGAGGGAGTCGCACTGTGTTCCTTGGACATTTTCTTGTAGTTTTGGGCGCAAAAGGAAGCCTGAAGGGGCAACAACAAGGCAATGACTGGATGGGTTAAGGTTTCTCATCAAAGTTCACACAGGTGACACTTATTGCCCTCAGTGAAGGAGCAGGTGCCTTGTCATGATGGAGAAAAGTTCTGTGGCACAACTTCCTGGCCTTTTTCTCACCACTGCAGTTTGCTATCTCCTCAAAACTTCTTCCTAATAAGCCCCCGTGATCACTCTGTGTCCGCCAAGAAGATTCACCATGGCAACCCCTTTGCTATTCCAAAAATAATAGTTTCTGCACCTGAGCTAATTTCTCTGTTTTGAATTGAACTGTCCCACCTGGTCTCTTTCGAAACCAGGTCTTTTCTCTTTTTTCAAAAGTCATTTTATTAGGAGCTACCGTATCTTTCCATCTTCACTCACATGAAGCAGTATTTGTACAATTTCTACCACAATCGGTTTTAAAACGTTCTGGTCCTTCTTGAATCCTTGATATCAGCTCCCTTTTACCCTCCTACTGTGCCCTCCATGATCCTCTATTCTATTCTCTCTCTAGGTTCATCAATCCTGGGTTTCAGATACAGGAAAAAAAAGAGAGACATTTAACCAAAATTCACGAGGGTTACCCCCAATGACACCCTAACAAGAGTAAGGCAAGTATATTACTGAGAGAATTTGTTTGCATCCATGTACTGACGGGAGAGCCACATTTAAACATATTTGTTTGTGATAAACTCGTGCATGTATGGATGGAACCTTAGTAGCAATACTTTTTGACTTCTCCTCATAGTCCATCAGCCCACTGATGTTAGGCTTGGCCACATCATTTGCTTTAATCATGAGTACATGGGTAGGAGAGTGAAGTTGCGATCCCCGGCTTTAAGACATTCCAACTTTCACTATGAGAAGAACATTCTTCAGTCAGAAGTCTTCTTCAGAAGACGAACCTCAGAAAGAATGGGAATCATATGAAATAGCCCTGAGTCAAATCCACAACACAAAGCCCAACCTAGATCAGCTGAATCCCAGCTGACCTACAAAGGCATGACCATGCAACGAATACTTGTTATAAGCTGTGTTGGTCTGGGTAGACTAGAGACACAGATTCATGGAGACACTCACAGGCATATAAGGGAGAGAGGTTTACATACAAGAGCAATTGAACATTGAGAAAGCATCCCAACTCAGTCCGGTCCAAGTCCATAAGTCTGATACTAGCCCATAGTCCCATACCAATCTATAAAGCCCTCTTCAGACTCATGGAACACATGCAAGAATGTCGAATGCAGGACGATCATAGGGTTGAAAGTCTTTGGGTCCATTGGTGGTGTAAGCATCTCAGTGCCGGCAGGGTCTCCACGTGGCTTCTCTGGCTTTGGCGGAATCGTTGCGTCAGGCTAGGTCCACGTAGCTTCTCCAGATAAGGGCACTAGCATAGTCCCATGTGTCCTGTCAGCTGCATTGTCTGCCAGGGAGTGGCAGAGAAAGTATCTCCTGCCTCCAAGAAAGAAAGTCGGCATTTCCCATAATTCTCAGGAGAAGGCCGTACCCATACGGTGACCTCGTTGGGTATAATCTGACTGACAGGCTATACTCTATCGCTGCACACTCACTGCTGAGATCGACAGTTATGGAACGGCCACAGATGCCTTTGAGATCTTGTGGCTGTTTGTGAGGCAGCAGTCAGTGGCGATTAGCATCACTGGTTTTCCAGAAAGAGGAAACAAGTTCAAAGGCCCTAAGGCCAGAGTGTTTGGGTTCCCCTGAGGTATTGGAACGGACCGGGATGGCAGGAGTGTGAAGTGGAGAGAAGGGCTTACAGGGAAAGTCAACAAAGACATAGGAGCTCGCAAACCATGTGAACAATTATGGCGTTGGGAGCCACAGTGATCAGAGTTTGTAACAGGACAGTGGCCTGATCAGCATGCCCTTCTCTTCAGGAACAGCTCCACTATTCCAGAGTCAGCCGTGGCCACCCCACTCAAAGTGAAATCCCCAATCCCGACTTCTTGCGGGCGTTCTGGGCTGCATTGCGAACTCCATGGGCTCGTGGTTTCTTTCGACCCGTTGCTGTTGAGTTGACACACACCCTTGGCCCTTCGTGCATTCAAACAGACTGTGCCCCAGAGGGCTTTCAAAGGCGGACTTTTCAGAAGTAGATCTCCAGGACTTTCTTTGGAGGCACCTCTGGGGGAACCTCTAACCATTCAATTAGCAATAGAGTGCAGGAACTGCCCAGACACTCCCTGAATTCCTGCCCCCTCCAAGGTGTCTCTGGATATGGATTTGAGCTTCCAACTTTTCAGCTAGTAAACTAATGCTTACTCGTGTCCCCCAGGAGCCTCTTGCATCTTCCTAGGTGGACAAAATTCACCACATTCATTTCCACTGGTCTCATGCCAGGTGCTGTGGATTTGATTAGACACATTATCAGTTCACAAGGGACTCCTGATAGACAAAAAATAACCAAAAAAACCCAGCCATAATACATTTTAACACTGTGCTGGCTTCTTGAATGTGCTCTTCCTCCTTTGGTATCTCCTATGTCCACATGTGACTGCCTGGTAATTGTTTCTTCTGGGACCAAGTCAGAAAGTACACAGCTTGTCTAGGAAACTCCTGGGACTAGTCAGACTTAATCTTGACCCCCATGACATATACCTAGGTCTGTTATTGCCATCAGGTTGGCTGTAACTATATTGTTATGTGTTTAATAAGTGTCAAGGTGGGGCATTTGGGTTTCTCACCATGAACAAGGAGTTAATGAGCACTGCCTCCTAGCTGGGGCTACAGGAAAACTGGCTGGATCTGGGAAGGCCTCCTTTCATCTTTCCCTTCCTCCTCGTGAAAGCTTCTCCAGAAAGCTCTTGTGGCCCTGGGGCACTGACTACGCAGCTTGGTATGACCCGAGTCACAAAGGAAGTGCAGAGGGTTATGTTGTTTGTGTTCTGATAAGTCAAGGAAAGAAAGTCCAGGCAGGAATCAGACAAGGCCCATTGCACAACTTGAAGAAAGAAATCAAGGTCACAGAATTGTACCCGTTGAAATCGGTGCATCTTTTGTGGCTCCTGTCTTCACCACAGTCACAAAATGCAACAGGACAAAACGAATGGAGTGTTCAGACAGCAAGCCAAATGCTAGCATGCTCCTAAGCCAAGTGGAAAGTAGCGTCACCCTTCTTATAATCCAGCCTCCATGCTGTAAAGAGCCTGTCCTTGCCATGGAAAATACCAATGCCTCCCAGACTCCGTTTACTCTCCTTCAGTTAGCATTTAAGAAATGCCCTCCTTATCTCCTCCCCATGGTAAAAATTAGTCACCCTGAACAACAGCATGCTTTTCAAAAGAGCAATAGAAAAGGCCCTTCTCGGACCCTTCTCTCTGGAGTTTGTCCTGCACTCGGGGGAGAGAAGGAGGCAGGCGCAGGGGCCAGGAGCAATTCCCATTCCCCTGAGCGTTCACACGTGGCTGCCCGGGCAGCTACCGGGCAGACGCTGGCCTGGGGCCAGGCTCCCCCCTGCCAGGCTGTCAGCGAGCACTGAAGGGAAAGAAAGAACACACACAAGGCCGGTTTGGGGCACATCAAGCCAAAGGGGAAATATTCTTTTCTTCTACTAACAGAGGTTTGGGACATTGTGGGGTGTTCCTAAAGCAGCCATCAAGGTATTGGTTGGACTTGGTAGCACTCGGTTGCTTCTCAGAGGGGGCTTTCCGACGTTTGCAGGTCATGCCAGCCATTCTTGTTACGGCTTGTCGACCAGCCGCCTCTCAATTAGTTGTCTTATTAAGAGGATTCACAGGGCTACCTATTATTAGCGTATATTATTTTTCTCAATGCTTCAGACACTTGGGCATTTATTTTACTGTTACCATAGGAACCCTGGTCTGTAATAAGCAGTTCTTGTCATTCTGACAATTAGGCTTATATAAAAGAATATTTTAATGGGGTGAAGAGTTAGGAGGGCCCAGTCAGAGAGCGGGCCAAAGAAGAACCCTATGCTCCCCGTGGGAACAGCATTAGCTAAACTGTCCTTTGCGACAATCACCTTCTTTGACAACTGCTGAGTATTCTCGAGTCAGGCCTCACTAAGTGGGGTTCTGCGGTTTTCCATGAAGACTGGTGGTTTGCTTATTTCTCAGAAACTGATATTCCAGCCAGCCCTGTCTCCCTCTCCCACCTGGGCTGCTCTGCTGGGCGGAGGGAGCTGCCATTTCTCCTTGTGGTGAATCAGCAGGCGTCAGGGCTTCCCGTTCAGCTTTGCAGACAATAGAAGTTCATTTTTTATCAGGCAAGAAAAGAATAATTCCGTCTTTCTACATTATGGGACATTTGGATGCCATAAATCTTGCTTTTCTTTTACACACTGCCTAGAAAAATAATTTGAAGGGATTACTTATCCATGTCATTTTAGCAATTGATGATCCAAGGCCAAACATAAACATCGAGAGGCACAATAGATGCACAGTGAAATACAGGTCTTTCTTCTAACCCTGTCCCCATTGTCTCCAGTCTCCTTTGTCTCCTTCCAGAGATGTTCTCGGCAGAGGAACACACACAGGCACGCGCTCAGAGGCACACCCCTACGTACACATAATACTTATTATATTACACCTGGCTGGTTTTTTTTTTTTTCCTCTCCCACCTAGTGCCTAAAATAGGGCACTATTTTGCTTCATGACACAAAGAGCTGCCTGTCTTTTTATATGTCTGTCGGGAGAGGTAAGGATACCGCATGGGGGACTTTGCCCTTGTGTGTCCACCTGCGCACGGAACAGGCAAGCCCCTGGGGAAAAGCCCACTGCCCAGGGCACCTGGGTTGCAATTCCGTGAGGTGGCAGCTCAAAGAGCTAGCTGGGCTTTGCTCCCAGGGGCTCCCAGAGGGTCAGCAGGCAGGAGAATTGAAGAGCATCTCAAAGACTGAGCTAGGGCCTTCTGACCCAAAAGGAGGGTGAGTTCCTCCCAGGTAGAGGGAACAATATCTGCCAAGTCCTTTATAAGAGAGCACGGGACTTTAGGGAACTGAAAGTGGTTTATTATGACTAGAAAACAGGGTGTGTGTGTGTGCTTGCTTTCTTTCGAGATAAGTGGTTCTGAGAATTTTTTTTTACCACACTCGAGTTAAGAAATAACACTTTTTTATCACCCCATGGTGTGTGTGTGTGTGTGTGTGTGTGTGTGTGTGTAAAACAAGCAATATTTGACAATAATACTCATTAAATACACTCTGGTGTTTTACTATTAACTTTCTTTTTAGCAGACTTTATTATTACTTTGGCCCATTTTCAGGTCATTTAGGTGAGCATTTACCTAGCGAACTAGTTCTCCAATCCATAATTCACACACAAGTTGCTGGAGGATGCAGGTTGCACTCCGCACTGTGTCAGCACTCTTCTACTTCCTCTCTGGGTCCTGTTGATTCATTTTTCATGGCTAGCCTTGACATTGGTCGTGCAGACCTTGAACAGGCGTAATCGCAGTTGGAAATCTTTAGGCGCTAGAGTGTTTAACTACTTCTGTAGCCTGACCCATCGTGTCTTTAATTTATCTGACCATAGCCAAACTCTCACAATTCCCTGCCATCCAGTTGACACCCACTCCGAGTGCCCTGTGGAAGCAGGGTAGCACTCTGAGTTTCTGAGACTGACTGTAGACGGGAGTAGAAAACCCCGTCTTTCTCTTGTGGAGAGGCTGGTGGTTTCATACTGCAAACCTTGTGGATCACAGCCTATCTCGTAACCCCTGTCCCTTCAGGGTTCTTGCTTATGTGACCAGAGCCACTTTTAAGTCAGCCTAAGTTGTCAAGAGGCAAGAAACTCGGTACCATATTCATCTCGAGGCATTTGTTCCATACCAACAGTGTCTTGGATACTGTGCTACAGGCTGGAGACACAGTGGCAAAAGGTGGGAAACATGGCTGCTAGCCCCAGGGAACTGAAAATTGCTTTTACAGGTGAATTATTTGCTGCAACATTTTAATGAAAAAGTAAAGCATGCATATTATTTTTTAAAAATCCAATGATGGTCGGGCTGAACCCCGGTGGCGTAGTGGTTGTGCGCGGGACTGCGGCCCACTGGGACAGAGGTTCAATTCCAGCAGTGGGGCTGGGCCTCCTACTCCCACCACTGGAGAGCAGTGATGCCCCCCCCCCCCAAAAAAAAAATCCAATGATGGTGTAGATAGAAGATAACAAAGTGGTGAAAAACGAAACTAACTATATAAAACTAATCCCCTGCACACAAAGTGGTTTCTGTACTCATTTGCTTAAGGTGGAAAGACTGAGTTTCTGGCCGATTGGAATTCTGACCTCTTGAAAATTGTTTTGAAAGCACAGTGCCCAGAACCTGATCACTCCCTCCTTGAACTAGCCGGTTTATTTGAGATCCTGATCCCTGAGAGCTGAGAACCAGGATCTGAAACGTTGGCGCTCTATCTTGATAATACCCTTATGTGATATTTTACCAAACAGCTTGCCAGCTGGTCTCCAGTATCTTGACTGCAACAAGCAAACCTTCAGGTGACTAAGGAGACTGGACAATGCTATTATGGCTAAGATGACAGAATCCTTTCTTCTTTCTTCCTTTCTTCCTTCCTTTTCTTGGTTTTCTTTTCCCAATTCTACCAAAACGACCCAGTTAGTAGACTAAGGTTCCTAGATTCATGCGTATACTTTTGCTTCCATTTACTTGTATAGGATTGAATTCCTAAAGCTTTGAAGGGGGCTGAAGAGGAAACAAAATGAGGAAATTTAATAACATGGGGGGAGAAGATTGGATCTGAGTCACTCAACAGATATCCTCTGACTGCCTGCAGATTATAAGGTTCTGTGTAGGTAGTCCTGGGACCCTCACAGCGAAACAGAGTTCTGCCACCTTACTGAGCCCAGAGCTGGACTTTTCTGAACAATGCAGGCCTCCTCCAGTGTTCTCTGGAGTAACAGAGCACTTTGCAGCGTGGTGCTCACCCCAGCTCAGACACAAGAATAGATTTACGATCCTTATTTAGCTGGAAAGGAGTTTGGAGACAATGGAGAGAGGATGTAGTCACTCCTCCAGTTGTTACGTTATGTTCAGGGAAATGTTGCATTTGACTGTATTTATGAGTGGTTTTATATTTCCAGTATATTTTGTTCCTGATCTATTTATAAGATGTTTCTGAGCTTGTTCCTCATTCTTTGGGCACTTCCTGATAAAAGAAAAACATCTTTTGCTGTCAGTCTGGAGCTTTGTTTCTGCTTAAAGGATAAAAATTACTTTCTTCTCTATTACTCATGGACTATTCAAGGCCAAAGTGATCCACAGCATTATTTGTTGAAAATGGTCTGTGACTGCCTCAAGATTAGAAACGGAATGTAAACCATCTTTTTTTTTTTAAATCAATCTTTCTTTTATCCTCCAACCGTAACTAGTATGTGCATAGAAATCTAATTTAAAGCAAGTAACTTTTATTGAGCACCTGCTCTGCAGACTTAGACCCTGCATTCCAACTTCTTATCTATCTGGTTGGGAGAGGTGGTCAAAACATAATTATTTAGACCAAGCAGAATCAATAAGGTACCATTCGGATTTATAGACAATTGTATTAGGGTGGGCTCTGGGAACGGTGTTATTTGATTTGGGTCTCGGTAAGAATTGTACAGAAATAAATGAGATTTAAATTGGACCTGGAATGACGGTTAGGATGTCAATATTTACTTAACAATGCAGGGCAGGTACCCATCCTGCCAGACACAGCCTGTGCCCTGTGGAGCTCGGAGCTAGAAGAGAAAGAAGTTGCAGATTCACCCACACAGTTTCGGATTGGGCAAGGAAGAGGAATCAGCTCATGCCAGCTTAAGCAAAAGAAGCACTTAATTGACTCATATAATTGGGATTCCAAGGGAAAGGAGATTGCTTCAGGAATGAGTGAATCTGGAACCCCAAATACCGTGATCCCACCTCTGGTCTCCTTTCCTCTATCACAAGGGAGGAAATTTGATTTTTATCTCAGTTTGTGAGGCATCACCATACTTGTTTCCACAATGGCAGCAGTTCTACTTTGCATATCTGACGGCTAGCAAAGCTGGGCATCTTTTTTTTTTTAAATAAATCATTTTATTGGAGGCTCATACAACTCTTATCACGATCCATACATACATCAATTGTATGCAGATCACATTTGCACATTTGTTGCCATCATCATTCTCAAAACATCCCCATTCTACTTAGGCCCCCCGGTATCAGCTCCCCATATTGCCCCTCCCTCCCCACAAACCCATAATAATTTACAAATTGTCATTATTTTGTCATATCGTGCACTGTCCGATGTGTCCCTTCACTCACTTTGCTGTTGTCCATACCCCAAGGAGGAGGTCATATGTAGATCCCTGCAACTGGTTGCCCCTTTCTGCTCCACCTTCCCTCCAACCTTCCGGTCTCACCACTCTCACCCCTGGTCCTGAAGGGATCATCTGTCCTGAATCCCCCATGTTTCCAGCTCCAGTGTACATCCCCTGGTCTTGTTGGATTTGTAAGGTAGAATTGGGATCATGATAGTGGGTGGAAGGAAGCATCGAAGAACTAGAGAAAAATTGCATATCTCATTATTGCTACACTGTTAATCTTTTCATGTGTTTGGTGGCCATTGGAATCTCTGTTAGAGTTCTCAGGGGGAAATACCATGGCTCTGCATGAGAAACAATTCAAGCTGAAGTCTGGTTTGTGATCCAAGTGGGTTTTTGTAAAGGACAGAAGAAGTTCCAGGTTTTACACAAGCTCCCTTAGGGTCTCTCACACCCACGTGGAAACCTGAGGCCAGAGGAGGCAAGCATGGCCAGCCGGGGAAGCATCTGGAAAAGAGGGCGGTGGGTCCTAACTCTGATTTTTTCAGGGCCTTCCTCTGGGAGGTGTGGTCAACAGGGCTGGTTGATCCCATTGGCTGAATGAAGCTCGCCTGGGCTAGATTGGGTCCTCCCAAGTGTACTGGCTTCCTGTCTCAACGGCCTGAACTTGTGCATGCCCTCTAGCCTTGGTCAGCTTCCAACTTCCTGTAAGTGGGGAAGGAAGCCTTGGCATGTAGAGGGACAACCTCTGTTTTCTGCTGCTAGCTACCTAACATGCCCTCGGTGGTAAAATAGCTATTCAGGTCCTTCACCTGTTTTTGTTTTTGTTTTTTTTTTGGCATCACTGCTCTCCAGTGGTGGGAGTAGGAGGCCCAGCCCCACTGCTGGAATTGAACCTCCGTCCCAGTGGGCCGCAGTCCCGCGCACAACCACTACGCCACCGGGGCTCAGCCCCCTTCACCTGTTTTATAATGCTTTTTTGGTCTCTCTTTTTTGAAGTTGTCAAAGTGATACATACATTGGCTGCTAACTTCTTTTTTTTCTCACTGATTTTTTTGGGGTTCTTACAGCTCTTATATTCAATACATCATTTGTATCGAGCACATTTGTACACATGTTGCCATATTCATTTCTCTTTTTGTTTTTTCTTGCATCACTGCCCTGGTGGGAGTAGGAAGCCCAGCCTTGCTCCTGGAGAGCTGCTGCTGGTTTTGAACCGTCAACCCTGGGGCCGCAGTCCCACACACAACCACTGCACCACCAGGGCTCAGCTCCAAATATTTTCTACTTGAGCCAGCTATTAACTTCTTGTCACATATATGTGCTTTCCAAAAATATTCACCTAGTCACTCGGTTGCCTTTTCACTTTTCGGGAGGGCAGCAAATTTTTTGATGAACAAAGGCTTTTAATTTTTTTGAGATCCCATTTGTTTATTTTGTCTTTTGCCATTGTGTTTTTGCTCTTGTTATTAGGTAATCCATTGTTGAAAGTTAGAACCGATGGTGGTTGTCCCCCCATGTTCTTCTAAGAACTTTATGGTTTCAGTTTGCACACTTAGAACCATAGGACACTTGGGCTTCTTCTACGATCAAATAGACATAACCATAGTGGTTAGAAGTTATCGTGTAGAAAATGGCCACGGGCACCTTATGTTTTACATCGTGTCAGCTGGTGAACCCATAAGAAGACAAATTGGGCTTGCGTTGTGTGCTCGCAATTATAATCGGGGATCCTGGCAACATATTTGGCGTTATACCAGATCCAAAGTGAGAGAAGAGGAGCAATTCTCTCGCGTTAAGAAGGGGCTTGTACCAAAGGAAGGAAGGAGGCATGGAGGAAGGGATGTTGGGCAGATGCTCACAACCGATGCCTTCTGCAAATGTAGACAAGCAATGATAATGCAGTGGGATAAGGACCATAGTAACAATGAGTACCAGGAACACCGATAAAGGAGTGATTTGTGTCATGGAGAGCCTTTCTGGGGAAGCAAAATAGCATGAGTGATGGCAGAGAGGTAGACAAATAGCAGAAATATTTGTAATACACCAAGTAGTCTGATTTGATTCAGCATTGACAAAATAGTTCAAGAAGAGCAATTAGAGCAGAGGGCTGGAAATATATCTAATGCAATGTCTTGGAGCCAACAAGAGATATGTCTACATATAATCCTAGACACTTATGACTATTGCTTTATTTTGGCGGGGGGGGGTTTCTGTAGATGTGATTTTAAAATAAGGATCTCGAGAGAAGACCATCTAGGATTATCCAAGTGGGAACTACAGTCAAAGACAAATGTTCCTATAAGCGATAGACAGGAGATTTGAGGCAGACCCAGCAGAGAAGGCAATGTGGAGGGAGAGGCTGAGAGTGGGAAGATGGGGCCAGAAGCCAAGGAATGCCAACAGTGACGGGACCCTGTGAGCCTCTCCCCTACAGCCTCCAAAGGGAGGCCAGGATATTGATTTGGAATGTCTTGCTTTCAGAGGGAGAGAGACTCAGTTCTGTTGTTCGACAATGTCACATTTGTGCCTGCAGTGCTAAGAAACTCAGATGGGGCCAGCGTGGGGAAGGCCTTACTGCAAGCCAGGCCGTAAGCAAGCAAGTATTGCAGACAAGCTCCAGTCAAACGGGTGAGCTCAGGGGACCCTGATTGGAACTGTCTTGTAAGACAGGAAGTGCCACTTCCATCCAGCGATGATCTGTGCTCCCAGCCCTCCTATACACTACGAGCCTGCACTAAGATGCGGCTCAGTAAGGAGTCACTCTCTATTGACCTTTGCTCTTCAACCCTGAACGTGTGTACTTCATTTCTGTGGCATCTGGGACAACCTGTTTCAAATAGCTCTTCCAACGCAAGTGAGTGTCCCCAAACCAGTCTACCGCTATTTCCCCAACTCAGTGAAAATGTTAATGGTTTTTCAAGCCAGAAGCCTATGCTTCATCCTGTATTTGGCTGTTTCCCACCTCACCCCCTATTCAAGGCACTGGCAAGTCCAGTCCATTATTCCTCTGTAGTCACTTACACATCTTCACTGTTCTCCATCGCCATGGCCACCAACCTATTCTTTGCTCTAATTGCTCATCTTGGACATCCTCAGTAGTATATAGGTGGTCACACACCTCTCCTCCACCTCCCCTCACCCCAATTCCAAGCCATGATCTACATAGTAGCAACTTGGCTTTGAAATATCTTTTTTTGTCATCTTGAAATAAACCATTAGTCACATGTGTCTGTTACAACTGGAATACAGCTTGTGGATTTGGGGGTTTTTTTTTTTTGGTGTGTGTGTGTGTGGGGGGGGTTATCACTGCCCTCTGGTGGTCATGGGTGCTACCCAGTGCTGCTCCTGAGAGCCACCACTGGATTTGAACCTCCAAGTCCATGGGCCGCAGTTCTGCACTCAACCACTTATGCAACCGGGGCTCAGCCCGTGGGGTTTTGTTTTTTATCTTCCTCTACCTACCCTGTATGGAATCCTAGGAAGGAGTTTCAATTATTGCAGTATTACTTTCTTTTTTTTTAATTTTCTTATTTTTAGGATAATTTTATTGGGGGCTCTTACAGCTCTTATGACATTACATAAGTTGATGATATCAAGCATATTTGTTCATACATTGCCATCCTCATTTTCTAAACATATGCTTTCTATTTGGACGCTTGGTATTAGCTCATCTTTTTTCCTCTTCCCCTGGCCTCTCATGACTCCTTGATAAATTATAAGTTATTATTATTTTCATGTCTAATACTGACTGTTGTCTCTCTTCCCCCATGGTTTCTGTTGCTGATCCCCCTTGGTGTGTGTTTGTGTCAATCGTTGTGATCAGTTTCCCCTTTCTTTCCTCCTTTCCTCCGTCCCTCCCACCCTTTCCCCCTATTTTCCTGGTATCACTACTCCCATTTCTGTTCCTGAGGGTTTTATCTGACCTGGATTCCCTATGTCAGGAGCTCTTATCTGTACCAGTGTACAGGCTCCGGTCTAGCCCGAAGGGGAAGGCAGCACTGGGGCCATGATAGTGGGGGGTGAGGAAGCTTCGAGGACCCAGAGGAATATTGTCTTTGATTGGTGCCATACTGCACCAGTGCTATTTCTACCATTACTCGGAAGCTTTCAAAACTCTAAGGGGCCCTGGTGGCATATTGTTACAAGTTGGGCTGCCGATGGCAAGGTCTGCAGTTCAAAACCATCAGCCACTCTGGGGGAAAGATGAGCTTTCTACTCCCCTGGAGAGTTCCAGTCTGGGAAACTCACGGGGGTACTTCTACCTGCCCCGTCAGAATCGACTTGATGGAAGTGAATTTGGTTTTTGGTTTAGAATTCTATGTTCCTCAGAATAGGACTGATGATAAGAGCCTTCTTTCTAATTTATTTTTTAATGCCCTCAGTGTTATGGATTTTGATCGTGTCTCTCCAGAATATGAACTGTACATCCTAACTCTTACATCTTCACTAATGAGGTAAAATCAGTATAAAGTATGTTTCTAATCAATCTCTTTTTTTTTTGGCGATCAAATCACTTTATTGCACCCTCGCTTTTGGGGGCTTGGGGGCAGTTTGGTCCTAGATAGCAGGCGACAATCTCACAGCCACCCAAAGCACTAATCAATCTCTTTTAATATGTAAAAGAGGGTAAACCAGCAGAGGCATTGAGAAGCAGGGCACCCTCCAAGGAGCCAAGGAGTAGAAGCTAAAGAGACAGGGACCTTCTTTCTGAGTCAATAGGGAAAGCCTTCCTCTTCAGCCAGGATTCTGGTTTAGGATTTCTAACTCGTAAACTGTGGGGAAATACATTTCTGTTTGTTAAAGCCACCCACTTGTGGTAGTTCTGTTACGGCAGCACGACAGAAGGAAGAGAGTCAATACCGCTGTCTTTCTATTGATTTGGAAGTACAATGTATTCGCCCCAACTGCGTAACTGCCTTCCTATCTCAGTCTGTTAACCAGCACCTAACTGGCTGCCTCCAACACCGTACACTGAACTTGCTGACATGACGCTAGATACTTCCCGGGGAGACAGTGCCATTTCAGGAACTAGGCAAACAAGTTAAAGAAGTTCCTTTTGGAGATATTTATAACTCAAATAATGGCCTCTCTTGACCCACCACCTAAAATTAACCTTCCCGCCTGACTCATGAGAGCTGACTTCCCTACTGTTTTAGTCGCCACTCTTCATGAAGACATCGTCAGAGGACCGCCTTTCGGAGACTCTCTGTCAATCCGGGCACTGGGCTCACTGTAAGCACAGCTGTGAGGATGGCACAGCGCCACTGGAGTTGCTGCCCACTCAATGTCCGCTGCCAACAGCCAGGCCTTGGGCATGGCGCACATTTGTCCACAATGCGCCATACTCTCCTTGAGCCACCTTCGCCACATCACCCCAAAGTCCGTTTCTTGGATTTTTTTTGGGGGGGGCCATCATTGCCCTCTGGTGGCCGTGGGAGGCCCAGTCTTGCTCCTGGAGAGCTGCTGCTGGGTTTGAACCGCCAGCCCTGCGGACCACAGTCCCGCACTAAACCACTATGCTACCGGGACTCAGCCAAAATATTTCTTTTTTTTTTTTTTTCAAAATATTTCTATAAGTTTACCAAGATAGGTAAATTTCATACTGAGAAAGAGGGAACTATTATATATCTTAAATGTGCATTAAAATATTAGAATAATAAAACTGCACTATTCTTTGGACTACCTAAAATCAAACATAGAAAAATTGAGAGATGTGTACACCAGTGTTCATATTAGTACTATTCACAATAACTAAATTATTCAAATAACTCAAGTGTCATCAACAAGTGACTGAATAAATAAAATGTAGTATATTCATGCAATGGAATAGGATTCAGTCATAAAAAGGAACGATGTTTGGATACATGCCACAAATTGGAACAACTCTGAAGGCATTTTGTCAATGATGAGTGAAATGAGCCAGACTTAAAGGGACAGCTATTGCATTGCATTTGTCACTTATGTGAATTATCTGTTGCTGTTGTGTTCCATTGAGTTGACGCTGACACAGAGTCACCCTAGACAATCGAGCAGAACTGCCACCAAAGGTCTCCTACACCGTCATCTTTACAGGAGCAAGTTGTCAAGTCATTTCTCCAGGAAGTTGTTGGTTTGAAGCCACTACTTTTATGAAATAGCTAGAATAGACCAATTTGTAGAAACGGAAAAGACTACCAGTTACCAAAGGTTTTGGGAGGAAGAGGGAGGACTGTGTTATTGCTTCATGGATGTAGAAATGCTGTTTGGGTTGATAAAAATATTCTGGAAAAGGATAGTGGTGTGGTTGTACCATGTTGTATACGTAATTAATGTCAATGAAATATGCACTTAAAATGGGCTAACTGGCAAATGTTTTGTTTTATCATGATATATATCTTAAGTATGCGTCAACTTTTTATTTGAAATATGCATCCAGGTTATTCTTATCAACAATTCCAGATTTCTTAGACCTTGGATTACCAGTCATGTACAAAAATGTTCCCACTCCCTCACTGAAATCCTTGCACTCTGACCAAATATTTCCTGAGGCTGAAGAGGCTCGGGATGGCACCCTTATTTTTGAGGCACCAGCAATTTAAAAATTTAGCAATGCTACAGTAAGGTTTTATTAATTGTGCTGTTTTTGATATTCGTATTTTATCATGTTACTATCTTTAACATACAGATCAATTATGCTGGCGAGAAGGACTAGAAAAGGTCCCGTTTTAAGAGTTTTTAAAATCCATAGAATTCCAAAAGTAATGCAGTTTATTTTTGGGTCTCAATTTTAAATTTGGATGGGAGATTCTTCTTTCAATGTTGTTGGAACATGTCTGTATAATCTAATTTGGAGGTGATGTTCGAAGCCTCCATTCATAAGTCAAGGTCCCACGAGAGATGGTCTTCCCATGCTGCCTACCCTGCTTCCTCTTACCCAATCCTTAACTTCGTCACAAACTCTGCTTATTTAGCTAATACTAGGGAACACATGTTGTCCTTTCAGTAACACATCACGGGATACCAATGACCATGGCCAAGTCTTGTCCATTTGAGTTGTGTAAAGAAAAACTGACCGCCCAGGACTGTGGGAAGAGTACCTTGGAGCTCTCTTGTCTGAAGTGGAGAAGGCTGAGCCCGGTCACATGGGAGACTGTGGCACAGAGACCCGGGGACAGAACCAAAGAGCCGAGCCTCCACCAGAGACCAAGATGTGAAGAGCATCTCTCTGGTCCAGAGAGGCCATGGCCGATGAGCTCCAGACCCCGTGGAGACTCACGTGGCTGCTGGGTGAGGAGAAGTATTGTTGTGGCCCAATCATGATAGCATCACTGCTTACGGATCCTGACTTGGTAGCCCGTTCACTTCCCTAACTGTTGTCGCTCGCAGCTACCAGGTAGGTTCCAACCCACAGGGACCATGTGTGCGGCAGAAGGAAATGCTGCCAGGTCCTGGGCCATTCTACCCTGGCCCTTGAGCCTGAACGCCCGAGGCAGCTGCTGCACCCATCCATCTGGTTGAGGACTTCCTCTTTTTGGCTGCCCCTCTGTGAAGACGAACTCACTGTCCACTTTTGAGGAATTAGTTGCTGAAAACCTATGTGTAGCATAGAAACTTCTCTAATCACCCCTCCCGTCATTATGGGAAGAAAAGAAAAACTGAGTACCTTAACTTTGATAAGGGCAAGAAAGGGCAAATTCTAAGGCCCCCAACTGCTGAAGCTTAGGTTTTTCTAAGATAATTTTGGGGTGGGGGCATCACTGCCCTCTGGTGGGAGTGGGAGGCCCAGCCTTGCTCCTGGAGAGCTGCTGCTGGATTTGAACTGCCAAGTCAGTGGGCCACAGTCCCGCTCTCAACCACTATGCCACCGGAGCTCAACCCTAAAATAATTTTTTTATAAATGTCACTTTGTTCTGTCATGGTCAGATCATAAGGCCTTTACAAAGGAATTCTATTTAGCGGAAACTAGGACTCAAAAGAACGATTGGTCTTAACGAGTGTTACCCATTTAAATATGTTCCTTTCAAACATAAACTGAAAGAGGACTACTCAATTATGATATGGACTATAGTAGCATATATACTGGTCTATTTATTGATGTGGAAATATCTTGAAATGCATATTTTCAAACAAAGACAACATTACCACTAGCCAACATAAAAAGCATACATATCAATGTAAATGTTCTTCATTCAAATGATGGTTTTTTATTCCATCTTCATTTTAGTAGCCTAAAAGAGAAATTCAGACATATTGGGGCAACTTATAGCTGAAACCACCCTTTTGTGTAGTCTGTTGGCGGTCCCAGGCTGTTGATGGGAACCAGATATAGCCAGGCTTAGAGCATTCGTCATCTTGCGTTGCAAACTACTGGGTCATTGGGTTAGAAGAGAGATGGTGGAAGGTGCCTACAGAGACCCTCAAAGTAGCAAAAGGAAAAAGTTTAGAAGCCTGAATCTTAAGAGGTTGAAGAATCTCACGATAACTTTCTCAGCCCCCGGCCAGCTCAGAAGAAAGTGAAGTAACGAAGGTTGAGTAGTCTAGGAACAAGCGAAGTGTGGAGTGCCTCCTTTCTGTAGAAAGAGTCAGAGCCAGGTGAAGATGTAATTTCAGCAGAGATTGCAAAAGAGGGCAGAGAAGGGAGTGCCCAGAGAATAAAGAAAATGGACAAACATATTCCACTCTTAAGCTCCACAGGGAAACCATTTCAAATGTCAATTTTCCCCTCTATTTGCTTTGTAAAACTAAAGGGAATTTAGAATTGTTCACTAAGACAAAGCCAGACACAATAGCTATGTTTTAATGTTTCTTGTAAACTTATGGATTTTTAAAAGTCGTTTTTTTCTTCTTAACAAAACACTCCCTTCTGCTCATAGACAAAGGGGTTTATAAAGGCTTGTGGGAAAATCATTTATAATTCCACTTTAATGTGAACTATTTGAAAGGCCCCTCATGTCCAGCATTGGACATGGTATGATTGGAAGTACTCCAGCTCATTCAATGGTCCCTATGTGAGCAGAGTGGCTTTTCAAAAGAAAAATGTTAATATCTATAGGAACCATCACTGGTGAGCTGAAAGAGCTTATAGAAAAAAATTCAGTCAAATGAAAAAAAAAAGAATTCAAGTTTATATAGAAGACCTAGTGGACTCAAATAACTTCATTGCTGTCTTATGTAGTTGCATGTCCCCCCCTACCCCCAACTACATCGGTAAAGTATTTCTAAGTAATAGAAACATCTTATAATCATTTGGAACTTTTATTTCTTTCAATATTGTGTTGTGGTTTAGAAGAAAATTTATGAAGCATATTCATTTTCCACTTAACAATGTATACACAGTTTGTCGCATGACATCCGTGTAAAACAGCAATCTCCTCAGTGTAAAACAGCACTCTGCCCATTTCCTCGCTGGACCTCCCTCCCCCCTCCCATGTGTTTCCTCCCAATTCCTACTCTCTGAACTTTGTTTTGGGGCAAATAGTGCCCTTTTCTTCTCCCACAGTTGATTGTTCTGAGGTGCCCCTTCCTCGTGTGGGTGTTATTGTCCATGCCATTGGCCTGTTTATTGTGTGGCCGACAGCTGATGGGCTGAGCTCTCAGTGTGAAGGGTGTCCTGTCTGAAGGCCATGGTCTCAGAATCCCCAACAGTTGAAACTCTGATTTTACTAAGACTGTGGCACGGTTGTTTTTGACCTGCATTTGTTTTTCGCTCTTTGTCTTTTTTTTGTCAAGACTGCAGCTCGAGCACTTTTGTGGACTGCCTCTGGGCTCTTTGAATTATGGTGTTGGCCAAGAACCCTGACTACACTGGACTCTATGTGACCTGCTGGAAGGACATATTTCTTTTGGAAGCAATACAACCATAGTAACATGCCTTTGAAGGGAGAATGGGGAGACTTTGTAGCTTTTGGACACTAGGGAGAGGGACCAGTCTCTCGAGAAGGACATCCTAGGTGGTAGAGGTCAGGGAGGAAGAAGACCTTTAATGAGATGGACTGACCCAGTGACTGACAATGGGCTCAATGTTAGCAATGGTTGTGAAGCTGGCACAGCCCCTGGCAGTGTTTTCTTCTGTTGTACCTACAGTCACAGGGAGCCTGAGCTGAGTCAATGACCTTGGACAACAAGAACATGGGCTCTGATGAAAGACAAGGGGTTCTGATGAGTAGGATCGATATCTAGATCTTCTCTCAAACTAGCAATCTGCTGCTCATAAAAGAGTTTTCAAGCAATATTTGTTCATGAGGGGTCCTCCCCCCGCCCCCATTCCTACTAACAAAATTAAAAGGAGCAAATTCCCAAGGGAATTTGGAATTGTTCACCAAGACAAAGCCAGTCATCCTCTAAAGTTAAACAGTTTATTGTGCTGCAAAGAACAAAGTGGCAACTATTGTTTTTTTCCCTCCTCCTTTCCTCTTCCCCTACCTCCCCCTTGTTTGAATTAAAATGAGAAATTATTCCTCCTCCTTTCAGGGTCTTTACCCAAAGTAGCAAAGCACCTCATGCTGATCTCCAACAGTTTCAAATGAGATGTGTCTCACCAGGCCATCTGGACCCTCCAGAAAGCAAGCACTAAGGAGGTTAAATAGGGGAGGGGAAAGGTTTAGACCAGTAGGTAACTGCTGTGGAGTGGATTCCAACCCTCAGAGACACCCGACTTGTCCGAGTACAGCTGCGTTTCATAGAAAATCACCAGCACTCTGTTTTGCGGTGCATCTAGGTAGACTCAAACTTCCAGTCTTTCCCTTAGCTTTTGGGTGTGTTAACCATTTGCCACATCCAGGGGCTCCTGGGAAAGATTTAGTGGCGTACCCGTGCAAAGGAGAGAGAAGCAGGCTTGAGCAGAGGGAACCATCAGACCTGGTGCAGGTGAAGCAGGAGGTCTGAACAAAGCCTGTCCATGAAAGAAGACTCCCTCTCCCTCCCCCCTCCCTTGTGGTAAAAATAGTGAGGACTTGTCCATTGCCTGGTCAATAATCTGGTTGAATCTCCCTGAGAAGAACAGTACTTCATCTCTTATGCTGAAGCGGATCTTGGAGAAGTTCTAAGTTTGAAGCTGTCAACTGTTATAGGGTACAAGAGACCCCAAATCTCAAATACCATTTAAGGAAAACATTTACTAAGTATTCAGCAGGACAAAGAGCAAGAGAAATCATTGGGTTGAGGGAGACCCTTGAGTTCATAATGGCTTTCAGGGATATACCGAGAATCAGGATATGCTGAGACTTAAGTAGGACATGGGAGGAAACGTGTAGATGCATGAATGATATTAGGTTAATATATCACAGTTGCAAGTAGGACTACAGAATTGGAACTGCGTCATCACCAACTTTATATGGAAAGGAAGGAAACTCTGGATAAATAGTTCATTTGTCACAAACATAAACAAAACAGGAGGCCTTTCACTCCCCAATATCAAGATCTATTATATAACCATAGAAATCAAATCAGTTTGGCACTGATAACAATGATATTTATATAGGTCAATGGATTAGAATGGAAAACCTAGAAATATGATCTAGCATCTACATGATACTAGATACGAGTAGACATGCTAGATACTCAGGGCGATGCAATCGATTCTGACGCATAACAACTCATATTGGGTAAAACTACCCAGGGGGACTTCGGAGACTGTAACTTTTTATGGGGATAGAAAGCCTAGTCTTTCCCCTGCTGAGGCACTGTGATGTCGAACCACTGACTTTGTAGTTAGCAGGCAGATAGGTCACCACTACACCACCAGCGCTCACACTCCATTTTTGATATAGGATTGCGATACACTAAGTGGGGGAAGAGATCACATTTTCAATAAATGATGCTGGAAAAATTGGATCTTCACCTGCAAAAGAATGGAACAGTAACCATATCTCATACCACGCATAAAAATAAACTCAAGATGGATTAAAGACCGGAATAGAAACTCTAGACCGCTAAGCCACCACTTATCTGTCAGTTTGTCATATTGTGGTGACGTACATGTTGTTGTGGTACTGGAAGCTACGTCACTGGTATTTCAAGTGCCAGCAGGGTCACCCAAAGAGAACAGGTTTCAGCAGAGCTTTCAGACCAAGAACAGACAATGAAGAAGGATGCTTGCAACTCCTCACTTTAGAGGAAGGAGCCTCTGAAGACCTTATGCATACCTTAGAAACTTTGTCAGATACTGATGGCCTAATAATGGAAATATAACATTGTCAGAGATGGTGCTGGAGGATGGAATATGGATCCCTGGGGGTGGAGAGCATTGGAAATATAACTGGGGAGGAGCTCTCAGGATTTCTCAGAGTAGAGTGAGGTTAATCATGGTGAAGTAAGTCAAGTAAAGCCTGTGGGAGTGGAGCCTTCATGATCTTCATTTGCATTGTCTGCTAAAGATCAGAAATTGAGATGGCAAATTATGAATGTAGGAAAACTGGAAGTCCTCAAAAATGAAATGGATTGCATAAAGATTGATATCTTGGGCATTAGCGAGCTAAAACGAACTGGTTGGCCATTTGAATCAAAAAATCAGTGATTTACAACACCAGGAATAACATAATCAAGTGGAGGATGTGGCATTTATTGTCAAAATCAGTCGTGGAGTTCAGTGCTGGCTGTCATAGGACTATATCTATCAGCCTTCAAGGAAAGCCAGTCAATATAGCTATTATTCATATTTATGCACCAACCACAAAAATTAATAATAAAAAATTAAAGAATTCGACCAATGAATTTAGTCAGAAATTAAACAAACATGCAATCATGATGCATTGATAATGTTTGGTGATTAAAATGAAAAAGTTGGAAACAAAGAGGAAGGATCAATGGTTGGAAAATATGAAGGAAGGAACTTGGAAATCGCATGATAGAATTTTGTAAAGGCAATGACTTATTCATAGCAATTTTTTTCAATAATGCAAAAGGTGCCTTTACATATGGATTTTTCCAAATGAATTACATAGAAATCAAATTGTGGGAAGAGACGATGGAGAAGCTCAATATCAGCAGCTAAAACCAGGCCAGGGGCTGACTTGAGGATAAAGCTGAAGGAAATTAAAATAAGTCCAAAGAGTCCAAATATAGCCTTGAGTCTATCCGACATGAATTTTGAGAACAGTTCAAGAACAGATTTGATATATTGAACACTAATAACAGAAAAACTGCTAAGTCGTGGGAGGACAGCAAGAACATCATAAAGCAAAAAGCCAAAAGGCCATTAAAAAGACAGGAAAGAAAGAAAAGCTCAAAGTGGGTGTCAGGAGAACTCTGAAACTTACTCTTAATTGTAGAGTAGCTCAGGCAAATGGAAGAACGGGTGAAGTCAACGGGATGAATAGAAATGGAGGAGCTAAAGAAGATAAAGCCAAACAGTGTATTGAAATGTACAATGATTTAGGATTGAAAAACCCAAAACACACAGCATATCTTAAATGGAAAGAACTAAAGAAAAAAATCTAGCTTCTAAAGGTAAACAAGCAACCATCTAGCTCAGAAGCAACAAAGCCCACGTGGAAAAAACACACCAACCTGTGTGATCAAGAGATGTCAAAGGGATCAGGGATCAGGCGTAAAAGAACAAAAAATCAGATCATTGTGAATGAGAAGTACAGACTGGGGCCCCAAGACCCATCTGTAGGACCGAAGACCAACTGGACATCGCCTTACAGAAGGGTCACAGGGAGGAGATGAACCAGTCAGGGTGAAGTGTAGCAACGATGAAACATACAACTTTCCTCTAGTTCTTACATGCTTCCTCTCCCCCCACTATCATGATCCCAATTCTACCTTACAAATCTGGCTATACCACAGAATGTTTACTGGTACAGATGGGAACTGGAAACACAGGGAATCCTGAACAGATGATGATCACTTAAGTACCAGTGGTGAAAATGGTGATAGTGGGAGGGTGGAGGGAACATGGGGTAGAAAAGGGGAAATCGATTACAAGGATATACAACCTCCTCTCTGCAAGACTTTGCACCTATTGGCCTGTGATTGTCCTGGCATCATCGCACATGCTTTTTAAGTTGTAATGAGACTTTATAGACTGGTATCGGACATAGGGGCTAATATCAGACATGTGACCTTGGAATGGACCTTGGACTGAACCTTGGGCTGGGTTGGGATGCTTTCTCAATGTTTCATTCCTCTTGTATATAAACCTTTCCCTTATATACATAAGCCTGTTTATGAATATGTTTCTCTAATCTACCCAGACTAGCACACAAGTTAACATCGCAAGTGCAGTGTGTATGGGGGAGAATAGAGTGTATCTGATTTGAAGGGGCAGCAGACAAGAGGGATTTTGGGTGGAGTACTCAGGATACTTCCTGCCAACCCCTAGGTATTCAGCAAACTGATACCCTGCTGTCTAGTCCTATCTATTTCTTATTGACTATATTTCATGGACTAGAGGCTACTTGAAAAAAAAAGTGGTTATCTGCTGATACCTAATATATGAATTAGTGCTGATTACTGTTTTTCTAGTTTGGGAATCATTGGATGCTGTTTGCGTGACCTTAGATCGCACGGACTGGTGCTTCTTCTGTGTGAACTTAGCGGACTTCTCACTTGTTCTTCAGTGCCATCAAGTGGGTTCTAACCAACTTTACCTTTTGTAAAACAGAACAAAACACTGCACTTTCCTGTGCTGTCCTCGCAATTGTTCCTATGTTGGTGCAGGTGAGGTTTCGATCTTTTTTGCTGTCCCTCTGCTTTACCAAACACGATGTCCTTCTCCTGACGTGGTGTCTCCTGACAGCACATCCAAAGTACGTAAACCAAAGCCTTGCCATCCTTGCCGCTAAGAAGCACTCTGGCCATACTTCTTCTAAGACAGATCTGTTTGTTCTTTTAGCAGTTCATGATACTTTGAATATTCTTCTCCAGCACAACTCAAATGTATCAATTCTTCCTCATTCATCTTTATGCAGAGGCAATGGAAAATACCATGGCTTGGACCAAGTACAACTTAGTCCTCAAAGTCATGTCCTTGCTTTTCAATACTTTAAAGAGGTCTTGTGCAGCATGTTTACCTTATGCACCTCATCTTTTGGGCTCTCTTTTTTAATCATTTTATTGGGGACTCTTACAACTCTCATATTCAATTAAAACAATAAATAAAATTGGTTTTAAAGAAAGAAAAAAGGTAACAATATAAGATCACTGTAAAACAAAAAAAATTGGATGAGACAATTGTATTAGTATAATGATCATTTTACTTTGTTTCTGACAAAATAATATTTGTTTAAACCTGTTTAATTGACATTTGACCTTGGTCAAATTTTGCTATCCTTGCAAGTGGATAGTCCACACCAAACATGTCCAATATGAAATGGTCAAAAGATGTTTATTGAAATCAACAGATAGCTTGCATTCTTTTTTTTTTCTTCAAAACTTTATTGGGGGCTCTTACAACATTCCATACATCATTTCTATCAAGCATATCTGTATATATGTTACCATCTTCATTTCCAAATATTTTCTACTTGAGCTCCTCTTTCCCCTTTCTTTTTTAAAAAAAATAGATTATTTTATTGGGGGCTCATACGACTACCATCACGATCAATACATACGTCAGTTGTATGCAGACCACATTTGCACACTTGCTGCCATTCTTTTGATCTCCCGACTGCTCACTTAGATGGTTGAAATCCAAACCTGAAGAAGAGATGATACAAGAGTCTAAATTCTACAGACTTGGTTTGTGAAGTTCTAGTGGAAGCCCAAAATCCATTTGTAAAGCCTCCATATAGAATAGGCTCCCATCGAATTCCTTCTAATCATTAGCTAAGGATGTAGATCATCTTAGCCTCCAATAGTGCACATTTGGAAAGTAGATTAGCTCCACCCCTTTCCAGCCAGCTGGTGAATTCTCACTGATCATTATCTCGGAATGGGAACAGCTTTAATATCAGACAAAGAGTGTTGCAGTGTGGATTTTAGCAGCTGCCATTAGGCTGGAATGTAACACCTAGTATTAGACCGCGCTTTTTTTGACCCATTCTGAATCTATTCCGGTTTTTGTGTTTGCTGCCTTCTCGTTGATTGAGGTTTTTCTCTGTTTTATTTGGTCATTGTTGAGGGTCCATTTTAGTTTTTTGTCTTTGTTTTGTTTTTCTATATAGGGAAGCCAGGATGAGTAGATCATTGAAGACATGGGGTGGGGTGGGGGGCATGGAGAAGAGGAAAAAACAACAAGCACTCTTCCCTGGAGTCCATTCTGATTCATCGCAACCCTGTAGGGAGCCTGGCACTGCCCCTGTGGGTTTCTGAGACCGTCACTTGTCATACCTTTCTCCCAGGAGTGGCTGCTGACTTTCTGTTCAGAGGGGAAGATGGTGAATCAGTTGCAATGGGTAGCAGAAGGAAGAAAATATCCCTAAGTTTATTGTGGTGATAATTACACAACCTTTCTAATGTGATTGAACTATTGAATTGTATGGCAGTTTAATTATATCCATAAAACTATTTTTTAAATACACAGTCCAATGTGTTTCTGCAGATGCTCATTAAATACAAATGATGCTGAACTGTTCTTGGTACAGTTGTGGAGAGCAACTCTGAGTGATGCCAAAAGAGGAAGAGGAAGAACAGGAAGAGGTGAAGAAACAGAAGAAGAGATTACATCAGAGGGAAGTCTCGGGGCTCCTAACCATTTCCTCCCAGAACACACACAGGGGTGGTAGAGTGATGTGCACAGATGTAACATATGCCCACAGGCACTTAAGTAGGTCAAAGAAATAAGGAATTTCCACTTTTAGCATGCAGATAAAAGTTCATTTTTTCCCTCACATCAGAATGGCTTTATCTTAGGAATAATCTTGAGATGTCATATAGTTATCTATGACATGTGTATAACATACAAGAGAGCTTTATAAAGTTCATTCCAAAATGTAATTCCAAGATAGTGGAATTTTTCATGAACTTTTTGAAACATACACACACACACGCATATATTCAAAGCTTGATTCTTTATTCTAATTAGAAACAAATAATTTGTGCAGATATACCTGACCAAAACCACATGACAACTCAGAGCAGGGTACATTGCAGTGTTGTGTAGATATCACCATCAGTCTTTCTTCACATGTGTAATTTCATGTATCCAAAGTAAGGAATATTTAGCAGAGGTTTCCCAAGAATGGCTGATGATCTACTTGTGGCTGCTGCAGAGTTTGTGGTCAACCGGAAGTCTTCTTTAAACTAAAAACCAACAGTAACAACAACAACACACTCACTGCCATCGAGTCAATGCTGATTTATCCTTACTCTCCAGGGCAGGATGGAACCGCCCTTCTGCATTTCAGAGCCTCTTACTCTTTACAGGAGTAGAAAGCCCTGCCTTTCTCGTAAGGAGTGGCTGGAGGTTTTGAACCTTTGAGTTTGCAGTTAGCGGCCCAGCGTGTAACCACTTTGCCACCGGGGCCCTTGTATGCCACTAAAAGACAGCTTACTTAGTGAAGAAAGTCTGCCTTGTGTCCTGTGTCCCTCTAAGATGTACCTCTTTGAGGACCGAGGAGGCTCTGGTGGCACAGTGGCTAAAGCACTTGGCTGCGAAGGGAAATGTTGGCTGTTTGAAAAAAACACCCACTGTACTCTGAGGAGAAAGATGGGACCATCGTTTCCATGGAGATTTCAACCTTGGAAATCCTGTAGGGCAGTTCTGTTAGGGTCTCTGTCAGTCAGAATTGGTGCGATGGCAGTCAGTTGTTTTTGTTTTGTTTGTTTGTTTTATTCTTTAATATGGGAACAAATGGAAAACAGCAACTCAGAAGAGTAGACCGGAGACGCAGGGGCACAGTGAGTTTATGGTATTTGATGTGAAACAATCGGGAAGAGAAGGGTGAGACTGTTTAACTTGAAGAATGTAATCAGTGACAGTGGATTGTACAAGTAGGAGCTGTTGAATTGGTGTACGTTATGATACATACGTACACACACACACACACACACACACACAAGAACCCTGGTGGTACAGCGGTTATGCGTTGGGTTGTGATCTACATGGTCAGAAGTTTGAAACCACCAGCAGCTTTCTCCGTGGGAGAAAGCCTGGACTTTCCACTCTCCTTGACAGCTGCTGTCTTGGAAGCCCACAGAGGGTCACTGTGACTCCTCATGGCCTTGATGACAGTGAGTGTGGACGTTTGGTGCTCTGGTTAGGAGCCTCGGTGGCATAGTGGTCACAAGTCAGCTCAGACTCTATGGCACAGAGTTACAGCTGTAGGTAGAGGACCCCCCCTCCCACCCCCCACCCGGCATCGTGTGTTACATGTTAGACTACCACTAAACACAAGGCCAGCGGTTCAAACATACCAGCCTCTTCAGGGGAGATGAATGAAAACTTGCTGCTCCCATAAAGATTTAGTCTCAGAAACCCAGAGACACAGTTCCCCTCTGCCTTGCAAGGTCATGATGAGTCGACATCTAATTGATGGCAGTGAGTGATGCTGCAAATAGTCTCAATGACAACACACATAAAATTGATTAAAACAAGAAATAAATAAAATTGGTTTTAAAGAAAGAAAAAAGGTAACAATATAAGATCACTGTAAAACAAAAAAAATTGGATGAGACAATTGTATTGGTATAGTGATCGTTTTACTTCCTGTTTCTGATAAAATAGTATTTGTTTAAACCTGTTTAATTGACATTTGACCTTAAACAATTTTGCTGTCCTTGCAAGAGGATAATCCACACCAAACATATGTCCAATATGAAATGGTCAAAAGATGTTTATTGAAATCAACAGATAGCTTACAATTCTTTTTTTTTCTTCAAAATTTTATTGGGGGCTCTTACAGCTCTTTTAACATTCCATACATCATTTGTATCAAGCATATTTGTCCAGATGTTGCCATCTTCATTTCCAATTATTTTCTACTTGAGTCCTTGGTATAAGTTCCTCCTTTCTCCTCTTTTTTTCAAGTAAATCATTTTATTGGGGGCTCATCACGACTCCCATCACGATCAATACATACATCAATTGTATGCAGACCACATTTGCCCACTTGTCGTCATCATCACTCTCAAAACATCCTCTCTCCACTTAGGGCCCCAGTACAAGCTCCCCATATTTCCCCTCCCTTCCCTATTACTCCTCCCCCATGAACCCTTAATAATTTACAAATTATTACTTTTTCATATTGTCCACTGTCCAATGGATCCCTTCACTGACTTCCCTGTTGTCCATCCCCAGAGAAGAGGTTATATGTAGATTCCTGAAATTTGTTCCCCCTTTCTGTTCCACCATCCCTCTGTCCTCCCGGTGTCACCACTCCCACCACTGGCCCTGAAGGGATCATCTATCCTAAATTCCCCATGTTTCTGACTCCAGTATAGTCCCCTGGTCTAGCTGGATTTGTCAGGTAGAATTGGGATCGTCATAGTGGGTGGAAGGAAGCATTTGAGAACTAGAGGAAAGTTGCATATTTCATTGTTAGTACACTGTACCTTGACTGGCTCATCTTCTCCCTGCAACCCCTCTGTAAGGGAATGTCGCTTCACCTGTTAGTGGGCTTTGGGTCCCCAACCTGTACTCCCCCTCATTTATAATGATACAGTTGTGGTTCTTTGATATCTGGCACTAGATCCTTTTGACACCTCATGGTCCCATAAGCTGGTGTGCTTCTTCCATGTGGGTTTTGTTGCTTCTGAGCTAGATGGCTGTTTGTTTACTTTCAAGCCTTTAAGACCCCAGATGCTACATCTTCAGGCACCATCAGCTTTCTTTACCACCTTTGCTTATGCACACATTTGTCTTCAGTGATCGTGTCAGGAAGGTGAGAACTAAGCTCACATTCTTTCAAATTGGATAATTGTATTATATTTAAACATCATATATTGATCATGTAGTGGTGCAAACAGTTTAACTCTTGGCTACTAACCTAAAGATAGGTGGTTGCAGTCTACATCAAGTTGTCTTAAAAGAAAGATACAGTTATGGAGAGCAACCAAGTTTACATGCTAAACAGGAAGAGACACAACAGGATGGGGTAGAGAAAGAGAAGAAAGTACTTCTCCTTGTGAAAAAAATCACAGCCCTTGCAACCTCTGTGGAACACAGTTCTGCTCTGACACAGAAGGAGTGACCTTGTCTTGGGGTCTAGTAATGACAACACATGACATCAAAAAGCACCATGCAGTCAAGTTCTTCTGACTCCTAACCAATCAGCTTCCTACAGATAACTTAGGCTGGACTCTTGGGTGAATAGTGGTCACTTTCCACAAAGAGCAATATTCTTTTGGACTCTGTATGCCTTCCTATCCTTAAAGTATGTGAGTCTCAATTGTGCTTTTTGGTGTAGGTTACATGTTGGGCTGCTAACAGCAAGGTAAGTGGTTCAAAGTCACCAGCTGATGCATGGGACAAAGAACAGACTTTTCCTGCAGCCCGTGGGCTTGGCGGTTCAGATCCAGTAGTGGCTCTCCAGGAGCAAGGCTGGGTAGCTCCCACAACCACCAGAGGGCAGTGATGCTCCCCCCACCAGAAAAAACAAACAAACAAACAAAAAAAGAACAGATTTTTCACTCCCTTAAAAATTCATAGTCCCAAAACCCTAGGGAGCAGTTCTACTCAGTCCTAAAGGATTGCTACGAGTCCATGTTGACTTGATGGCGGTAGGTTTGAGGTTTTTGTTTTGTTTTTAAATCATTTTATTGGGGACTCCTACAATTCTTTTCACAATCCTTACATCCATCCATTATGTTAAGCACATTTGTGCATTTGTTGCCCTCTTCATCCTCAAAACATTTCCTTTCTACTTGAGCCCTTGGTATCAGCTCCTCATTTTTCCCTTTCTCCCTTCCCCCTCTCCCTCTTGAATCCTTGATAATATATAAATTACTATTATTTTGTCATGTCTTACAATGTCCTATATCTCCCTTTACCCACTTTTCTGTTGTCCACCCCCAGGAAGGGGGTTATATATAGATTAATGTAATTGGGTTCCCCTTTCTACCCCACATTCCTTTCATCTTTCCGATATCACCACTCTTATTACCAATCCTGGAGGGTTCATCTATCCTGGATCCCCTGGGTTTTCAGTTCCTATATGTACCAGTGTACAGATTTGTAAGGCAGAATTGAGATCATGATAGTGATGGGAGGAAGCATTTAAGAACTAGAGGAAAGTTGTATGTTTCATCATTGCTACATTGCACCCTGACTGGTTCATCTTCTACCAAGGTCCTTCTGTAAAAGAATGTTCATTTACCCACAGATGGCTTTTGGGTCCCCACTCTGCACTCCCCCTCATTCACAATGATATGGTTTTTTTGATGCCTGATAACCTGATCCCATCGGCAGCTTGTTATCATACAGGCTGCTGTGCTTCTTCCATGTGGGCTTTGCTGCTTCTGTGCTAGATGGCCACTTATTTACCTTCAAGCCATTAAGACCCCAGATGCTATCTCTTTTGATAGCTGGGCACCATCAGCTTTCTTTCTTTTCTTTTGGGGGGGGGGGCATCACTGCTCTCCGGTGGTGGGAGTAGGAGGCCCAGCCCAACTGCTGGAATTGAACCTCTGTCCCAGTGGGCTGCAGTCCCGCGCACAACCACTACGCCACCAGGGCTCAGCCCCAGCTTTCTTTACCATGTTTGCTTATGCACTTGTTTTGTCATCAGCGATCATGTTGGGAAGGTGAGCATCATGAAATGCCAGTTTGCTAGAACAAAGTGATCTTACACTGAGGGAGTACTTGAGTGGAGGCCCAATGTCCACCTGAAACCTTAATACTAAACCTATAAATACATGCGCATAGATCTATGTCCCCATCATCATATCTAAATATATTTACATATGTACATGTCTGTATATAGACCTCTAAAATTGCCCTTTGCCTCCTAGTTCTTTCCTCTATTTCCTTTTACTTTCCTCTTGTCCCACTATCATGCTCAGCCTTCATTTGGGTTTCTGTAATTCCTTTTGGTTACATTGCCTTTGATCAAGCCCTACCAGGCCTCCTACATCCTCCTTGCCACCGATTTTGGATCACTTGTTGTTCCCTTGTCCCTGGGTTTGTTAACATCCACTTCCTTTTCCCCACCTCCCCCTCTCCCATGTCCCCCGGGTCGAGTTATTTTCTTCAGATTGTTTATCCATCTTATCTTATCTAGATAGACCTGCAGAGGTAATATGTACAGAAACAAGACAGCAAAATAAAGCAACAAAGGAAAACAACAACAAAAAAACCAATGACAAAAAAAAAGAAATCCTGTGAATGGTTCAAGGTCTGTTTGTTGACCTTTAGGAGTGTTTTCCAGTCAAGTCTGATGGGGTGCCATACCTGGACCCAAAGTCTACTTTTAGTACTCCCTCGGGATTTCCTTGCTGTTCTGTTGCATGCCCGTAGTGTTTTCCCTCGGTGTGGTGGGGTCAGATCAGGCACATTTCCCACACTGGGTCTCCAGGCTACGGGTGAGTGAGGGCTATGTTGTGTCTCATAGTGGGGGAAGCCAGATGGTCTGCTTTGTGCAGTGCCTGCTCTGCGTAGGAGTATTGTCCTCAAGGCTTGGTAGGTGAGGATGTGCTCCACTCTCTCTTCCTCCCCCTTCATTTGCTCCCGTGTGCTCTGATAAGGCATGCCCCTCTCCCTGAGCTGTAATTTCAGCGCTGTCTCTGAAGTCAATTCTTCTGGGGGGAGGGGCGGCTGTTCCCAAAATTGGGATTGGTTCCGCAGGAGTTTGCAGTTTTATGGCGTCTCTGGGTAAATTGGGAGATCCACGGCCTGGCCTGCTGGCCTTCTTTCTTGGACAGAGAAAGCCCCATAGCAAGTCCAAGGGCCCACTTGGCCAGGCAGATTTGTGTGGTGCATAAACTTTACAACCCTGGGCAGATGCCCTGTTTCCAGTGCCCAAACCCATGGCTTTCAGAACAACACCCTGTACACCACTCAGTGTGGGGCCCTCTGCCAGGCCTTGGAGAGAAAGAGAGGAACAAGACAGAGTCTACCTTTGGCAGTCTGGGAGGAGGGCCAGTCAGGTAAACAGATGACCACAATCAGACCTAGAAAAGGGATCAAAGAGAAATCCATACAGACAGCCGAAGGAGCACCACGAAAGGAGTGACTCATTTTTTCTGAAAGGACGAGGCATGTGAATTGGGGGTCACAGAACGAGGAGATGGTCATGAGCTGGGAAAGGGGCACTAGGGCTTAGGGTAGCAAGGACACGCTCGGGGTTACTGTGGTACACCTGGCCTCTGAAGCCTTACTTAGGCTGGCAGCTGAGTCAATTCAGTCAAGGCCTCGGCATCACCATTTCTCTCGGCTTTGCCTGGCTGTGCCTCCTTGTTTGCCTTTGAAAAGCCCAGCCCAGCCCAGCCCAGCAGTGCTGAGTCTTACATGGGGGTTGGGTGGGGAGGGGTGTTGGGAAACAATGTTCTTTTGCCAGATCTGTCCCTCTGTTTAGCTCTCTGGGGAGTCTGGGAAGGCTGGTGAAAGGCTGGGGATTTGGGACCTGAGCCAAATGACCTCCTGGACAATACGGCACACAAGGACATTCCAGGAAGAGAGAACAGTGTAATGGCACACTATTTTGTGTGCCAAGTGGAAATAGACTTAGTAGCAAACGTTTTGTTTAGCTTCAGGTGTGACCTTTGACTGTGCAACACAATTGTGGGTCAGCACAGTACGGTAACTGGTGCAAGACCTAACCTGCTGACTTCCCTGGAAGGAGCAGTTAGTTTTGTCCAGAAAAGCTGTTGCAAGACCATAGAGCGTGAGTGTGTCCTTAACCCGGGGAGACTGTTCTCTTGTTGGCAAGTGCTCCTGGTTTCCAGAAGAATCCAGAGGGGGTGTGCGTCGCCCCACACAGGACATGGTCTGAGAAACAACTCCGTGTGGGTTCTTTTGGCAGGAAGTCCTAAGCCTCTTCTTTGAGTCATCAGACAGAACAGTCATATGCTAGGCATGAACTGATTCTATCTAAAGATCCAAGGAAATGGTTTTTATTTTTCTCCTGTTGTAGGCCCTCTGGCAGTGCTTTGATATTTTTATTTTATTTTTAACAGCTTTATTGGCAGATAGTTCACATATATAAAATC
>PVJH01009832.1:0-76909 GCA_004026705.1 Nesogale talazaci | reverse complement strand
GTCCAGAATGGGCAATTCATAGAGACAAGGAAGGAGATTCGTGATTTCTAGGACTGGTTTAAGAAACCCTGATGGTGTTGTGGGATAAGCATCACACTGTTAATAAAAAGCCACAGTTCAAACGCACAAGCTGCTCTGAGGGAGAAAGATGTGACCACGTCTACTCCTTTAAAGATTTGAAGTCTCGGACACCCTATAGAAAGCCACTATGAGTGGGAATTGACCAGTAGCATTGGATTGCTGTGTTGGCTTTGATTGTCTTTGTTTTGGTGTGTGTGTGTGTGTGTGTGTGTGTGTGTGTGTTATGGTGATGTAGAACTGGGGAGTAGTTAGAAATGTGTTCTCCTTCTGAGGTGATGGAAGTGTTCTTAGTTTGGTTGTGGTGACGATTGCACAACTCTGTGACTAATACTCAAAGCCATTTGATTCTACTCTTGGAGTGATTTGTATGGTATGCAGATGAGATTTCCATAAAGCTGTTATATAAAAGTGGCTCTCCACCTCCTTACTCAGCTTGTGATTTTCTGTCTTTGAACATGTACTTTCTATTTCACAACTTGTGCATTCCTAAGCTACATACTGCTTGCACTGGTCTAGTCTTTACGCTAGCTACTTCCTCAATGTGGGAACCTTACTGACTGTCATGTCTCTAGTGCCTGGCAGTTTCAGATCCAGCAATATTTGTTCAATAATTGAATAGTTTCTTTTCCTACAGAATATCTCATGAGATAAGCAATACTTTCTGAAAAGTGCTTCGGGGGAGCAGCAGTTTTCACCTGGGGACAATTTTGTTCTCTTTAGGCCCCTGGGTAGTGCACGTGGTGAAGGGTTTGAGTGCTGAAGGCAAGTTTGGTTATTCTGAACCCATCCAATAGGTGGCTCTGAATAAAGCCCTGGTAATTTGCTTCTGGAGTGTCACGGCTATGAACTTCTGCTAGCCAAGAGCAGTTCTACTTTGCAATGCTAGGACTGAGAATTGACATAATGGCAACTGGTTCTTACCCAGAAACTCTTGGCAATGTCTGCAAGACATTCCTGAATGTCTAGAGTGGGAGCTGCTAGTGGCATCCTGTGGGAAGAAGGCAGGGATGCTACTAAACAAGCTTCACTTCCCAGGGTAGTCCTCACAAAAAGAATGGCACAGCCTCAGAGATCAATGGTGCAGCTAAATGGTGGTTCTCAACCTATGGGCTACAACCCTTTGAAGGTTGAATGACCCTTTCATAGGGTCACCCAGTTCATAACAGTAGCAAAATTACAGTTAAGAGGTAGCAAAATAATAATAATTTTATGTTTGGGGGTCATCACAACATGAGGAAATGTATTAAAGGGTCATGGCATTAGGAAGGTTGAGGACCACTGGACTGGAGGAATTCTGCGGTGAAGGAGAGAAAAGGGCAAGGTGTTGAAAGTCATGGAGGTCTGTTGATTCCTTCAGATCAGCGGCTCCCACTTTGGAGGTCATTAGAGTAACTTAAAGGAGAAAACAAAAATTAAAAGCTCTGATACTCCTCTGCATCAATTTAGTCAGTTGATGACAAAGAAGCAGAGAGAGAGAAAGAGAGAGAGAGAGAGAGAGAGAGAGAGAGAGAGAGAGACTGCTGAAGACCTAAGTTCAGTTAATTTGCCCTGTCTGATACCTGATGGATACAGAGAGGAATTTGGCTGCTGGGGACATTGTCCTGGTTTCTCTTTCTGGATTGGAGGGGGTCATAAAAGGATTGACAAGAACAATGCACTTCTACCAGTGTTCCTGGAAATTCTAGCTAGAAATGGTAGCCTGATGTCCTTGTCTCCTACTGATGATGTACAAAATACCACATGTGGGAGGCTTTAAAGAACAGACATCTACTGTCTCACAGCTCTGGAAGCTCAACGTCCATCTCAGGGGCTCACCTGGGTGGATTCTTGCCTTCTTGGTAGCCTTGGGTTCTCCTGCTTCCAGGTGATCCTTTTTTTTTTTTTGGTGGGCATCAATGCCTCTGGTGGTTGTGGGTGCTACCCAGTGCCACTCCTGAGAGCAGCTGCTGGATTTGAACCGCCAAGCCCTCAGGTTGCAGTCCCGCACTCAACCACTTACACCACCAGGGCTCAGCCCCCAGGTGATCCTTTAATAGCATCTGTCTGTTGCCCTGTTTCCTGGTCTCTATGTCCTTTCTGCTTTCTTAATAACTCAGAAGAGATGAGATTTAGGACTACTTACTCCAGTTGGACCTCATTCACATAACTAAGAAAACCCTATTTCCAAACAAGTTTACATCCACAGAAATAAGGTAAGGCTACCAAGAGTTTGAGGAACCAAGAGGGAAAGAGTCAACCCAGAGCTCCTGGTCTTTGAGAATACGCCCTGGTGCATGTGTCAACACCCTGTGCTTTCTTCCTGGGTGCAACAGCTATTTCCTCCTAGGTCTTCTTGCCCCTGTTAAGCATATTCAGTTGTGCCCAGGTGAACAGTCTAGATAGTCATTGAGTCTCAAGTGGTTATATCTGAGCCACAGTCTCAGATACTCTTTCCCTTTGAAGTCTCTTTTCCTCCCAGCTACCTGTCAGGCAGCGAGTGGATTTTCATGATTTATGTTGTTCCTGGGTTTCTCTTCCTCCCTCAAATGGTGAAGAGAATTAATTAACCTGAAGTAATTAGAGAAGTGCTTAGATTTCTTTTTTGTGTGCTTAACATACCAATGGCCATGTCATGCAGGGGGATTCTGATTTATCTTCACATCCAGGACATTCCAAGGCATGTGTTGCTGTAACCTCCTCATCAGTCACCATTACAAGGCCAAAGGTTGGAGGCTGTTGAGAAAGACCCACGAAGAATTCATCCACAGTCCTGAAGACCCCCCTACTCCCCAGCCGCTCCATGGGGAAAAGATGAGGTTGAAGAGTTTGGTAAATGTGGACAGTCTTAGAAACCCTGTGTGTACGCTGTCCTATATGGTGGCTATGAGTTGGAATTGACTCCGCAAACAGTGGGTTTGCTTTAGAGCCTTACATAACCCCCTCAGAGCAGCCAGCAGAGCCTCAGACAAGCTGGAGCGCTAACTAGAGACATTCGCCTGTTATTTTTAATTGGAGCCATATTGTTATTAAAGGAAAACATTCATAACACATGCTCGAGCAAGATGCCTTCTCAGCTGAATTTCTATGTGTTCCCTTTAAGTCCCAGGATGCTCATTTGTGGTCTAGAGCAAGCTTTTTGGAGACTTGAGATTTGTTATGCCTCACAGAACAGAGCAGTGAGAGCTTCTTATTCAAGGTTGTACATAGGAGGAAGGTCTGCAAATGTGCCCTCAGTGTTTAGAGAATGTCTCAACTGGGGTTTTTCAAGAGAAGCAAGGCATATTTGCACAGAGGAACCCGAAATTTCCAGATCAGGCAGTGGGCAGAAGGCATCACCAATCTCAAGTACCTGAGGTCAGTGAAGGACAAAGTGAATGTAGCATTGGAGAGAGAGAGAGAGAGAGAGTGACCTTCACCAGAACAGCTCTTTATAGATTAGAAACACCTTTTCCAACTGATGGACAGGTTGTATCAGATCACAAAAATGAAGGATAGTTACATAATGCCTTGACAAGTTAGTGAAGGTTGTGGTCTAGCCAAATGGGTATATAAAATCCACCATCACAAGCTTATTGCTAATGGTGTTCTTTTCAGTTTTTATAGCCTGGGGTGGCTGTGCCATATGAACTTTGATGATGTTGGTGTTGGGGGTGCATGACAGTGTCTCTCTGTATGTATTTACTTTTCAGTTTTCTATCATATTGTCACCAAACAAAGGTGTCTTGCTTTTATTGTGGCACCAAGAAAACCAAAGAACAAGAGAATGGTACATTCTCATAGTACATGGAGCACAATTACATGGGTTGAAAATTGCTGCATTGACAAGTCAGGTGGCTTCCTTGCACCAAGAAGAGATTTGGCTGGAGTCACATGACCAAAAAGTCACCAGAAATAGCAAAGCAAAAGCCAGGATTCTGTGAAGGATTTCAAATTAAATGATATTTAAATATTTTTCCTAACCATAATAAATGTTATGTTGTCCTGTTTAATTGACTGGCTCATAAAAATAATGGATCAATGGTTAAAAATGAGCTTATTGTTTAACAAAAGAGAAGTAGAGACAATGGTCATGATAAATTAATTAGCGGTCCATCATAGTGAAAAATCAAAAGACCCAGGTTGGTTTGTCAAGCTTAGAATATACAAATACATCTTCCTCACTGAACACAGGCTATTTGGTTTCTGCAAACAGCATCATCAGTCACCTAAGGGATGCTAATGTGAGTTTTATTGGTTTTATCATTTTTTGTTGGTGTCTGACTTGCAGACTTAAATTTTGTTTCTGTAAGTGCATATGAGCTCTAAGCATAGGAAGTTTAGATCAAGCTTTATATGTTTGCCTATTTAAATAGCACAATTATAGAAATAATTAGAGTCAAATTGCTTAGGCTACTTGAACAACATCATATCCTTCTAGCTGCTAAAGTGAAATCCAATAGAAACAAATGCATTCAAATACATGAAAATGGTATATATGCATGTTTATGCACATATGATATGCACATGTATATGTATGTGTTGTTTTTGTTGGTTGTCATAGAGTCAATTCCAGACACCATAGAACAAAACACTGGCCAGTTGTATATCATGACCAAGATCAGTTAAAGATCAAACCATTTTGACCCCCACACAGGGTTTTCATTGACTGCTGTTCAAAGTAGATTGCCAGACCTTTTGTCTAGTTTCTCTTAGTAGGTGTGGTAGTTATATAATCATTTGTCAATTTGAGAGGATTAAGAGTGAAGGGGTGAAGTCTAGCCTGTCAACCAGGTCATAGCCAATGAGGCCTTTGTGGGGGCATGGCCTTCTCATGAGGATTCTGGGGATTCCAGTGTTCCTCCTTGAAGGTGAGAGACACATTCTCTCTCTGTTCACTCCCTGGGAGATATTGTGGCTGATAAGACATATGGAACTAGACTAGTGCCCTGAGCTGGAGAAACCACAGGGAGACCTCTGCCAGGGCTGAGATGCTTCTACCATTACTGGATCCACAATCTCTCCTCCCCCGCCCCCTCCACAGACCTGTGATCTTCCTGCATTAGGTCTCATTGCATAGGTTTTCTGAGTCTTCAGAGAACTTTATAGATTGCTATTGGACATATGGCTGATATGGGACTTATGGATTTGATCTGGACTGGACTGGTATGCTTTCTCAGTATTCAATTGCTCTTGCATATAAAATTCTTCCTGATACATTTATGAGTGTCTCTCTGGATTTGTTTCTCTGGTCAACCTAGATCAGGGTTTGGCAGACTCTTGAGACCAAAAAGCCAATCCTGTCCTTCCTAACAACTTAAAAATCACTCAAGAACCTTAAATAATTTTTTCAAACAGACGAAAATCACCGTGATCTGAAATAATAAACTTCAAATGTTTTCAATGTTACTTCAAAGCTGACCGTTCACACTGGAAGAGCTGCATGTGGCTCATGAGCCACAGTTTTCCAACCACTGACCTGGAATAATACAGTAAGAAAGCTCAACAGACACCTATTCTACATCACAGCAACATACATGCTTCCATTGATCAACAGAAGATGGTTACATAGGAGTGCATTGGCTGCAAGTGGAGTCTGGGTCTTCTCCCTGGAAGGCAAGAGGTCTGCCACTGAATCATCATTGTCTCAGTACATATTGCATATATTTACAAACTATGAGATAGATATTTAAAGTATCTGCCCATGACAAAGAGAAGAGCACTTTAAAACTCCTGATTCTTTTGTGGACCAATTTTGCAAGTTGATGACTAGGGAATGATGACAGAATCAACTGAAAACCATAGTTGTGGACCAAGATTCAGTTAATGAGATTTGTCTTTCTCTTGATGAATAGATGCAGTGAGACAGGCTAATGGGTGAGCTTTCCCTGCCTCTTGCTCTGGAATGAGGATAGGGGTGGTGGGAAATACAAATACAATGACCTTACATTTATGTTTCTGAAAATCATGAAATTGTGATTGGAATTGATGTCCTATCCTTTGGGAGTTTTGAGATGTAGACTAGAGAAACAAATTCATAAATATGCATATGGATATAAGGGAAAGGTTTATATACAAGAGAAATGAAACATTGAGAAAGCATGCCAATTCAGTCCAGTCCAAGGTCATAAGTCCAATATTAGCCCATATCTCCTACACCCATTCATAAAGCCTCCTTCTGACTGACAAAGCACATGAAATGACACCAGGACAATCACAGGCCAGTGGGTACAGAGTCTTGTGTATAGCAGCAGTAGAAGCATCCCTATGTTAGCAGGGGTCTCCCCATGCCTCCTCATTTCCAGGGCTCAGGGTCCATCAGCAGTATCCATTGGCGGTAAAAGCATCATAGCATTGGCAGGGGTCTCTCTGTGGCTTTTCCAGCCCCAGAGGTCTGGCTCCATCAGGACAAGTTCATGTGACTTCTCCTCCGACTCCTCCAGGTTCTAGGACTCAGGATCTATCAGCCTGACACCATCTTGTTTTATTGGTAGACTGACTCCAAGAGACTGAGTCAAGTCTCTCTTCTCCAATTGGGAAATACCGCGAGACATCCCAGAATTCTCAGGAGAAAGGCATGCCCATATTGGTTATCTCCAGATTGACAGACTAGACTCCAGCCCTAGACTCCATCCCAATCATGAAGCTGACACCCGAGTACAAGGCTGCCCCAAGATGTATGTTCAAATTCTGTGCCCTCTTCTTGGTTGCCATGGTGCGATTTCAGACTGGAAGATTGTTTAACCAAGTGGCCAGGAACATTGGATTTAGAATAAGGCTGATTTAGATTCTATCCCTCACTCTGTCATTCATAATTCATTGGACATTTCTGGGCCTGATAGTGGTATCATGAGACTTGAATAGAACTTTATATGGAACCTGGACACATTGCAGGTAATCAGTGAACATTAGTTCTCAATGTGTTCTGTGTTTGCTAGTGAGACTGGAACGATGGCTCTGGAAATCAAGGATGATCCATATGCCCTTTGGACAGTTGCTCCCCAGAGCTGATCTCTTATCAATGAGCTGCCATGCTCAGCAGTCTCCAACTTAACATGAAAGCCCTTCCCTTCCTGAAGCTGCGAGTTGCTATGTTGAAATTCAGAGCCTGCTGCTTTCCTGATACCAGAAGCTGATGGACACTGAGTTGTTCCAGATTCTGCAGGCTCCAGAGAGTAAACCAGTTGAAGATGGGCAGAAGTCCGTGAGTGGTGACACAATAGCATCAAGGGATGGCATCAAGGCCATCCCCACTGTAAGTGTAGGCTTTCCAGGAGAGAAGTGTGTCCAAAATCTGGAGCTCAGGGCTCCTTCTGCATACACACACACACACACACACACACTCTCTCTCTCTCTCTGATGTCTTTCATTCCTTTGAGAGCCTTTAGAGGAGAAAGAATGAATGGAGAAAATGTCCGTGTGCCAAGAAGTCTTGCATTCAAACCCCATTTACCGTACTTCATAGCTATAAACTCTCAAACCACTCAATTTTCTAAGGTTCTGCATCACAGGTCCTTCACCTTTCAGGGTCTTCCTGGAGTACTGTGAGTTGAAGGAGCCCTCAATGGAGTAAGGTTTAACAAAGTCACTAGGAGATGCTCACACTGCCTCTCGCCCTGCCTCTTGCCTCCTTCCTCTCTGCTATAGCTTATTTACCCTAAAGCAGATTCAGGCTCTATGCAAAGACTCGTCTTCAATCTCCTTTCCTTCCCTTGGGCCATTCAAACCTAAACCAAACCCATTCCCAGCAAGCTGAGTCATACTCATGGCGTCCCATGTGTTACAGTATAGAGCTGCTCTGTGCGGTTTTATTAGCTGTGGTCTTTACAGAAGCAAGTCTCCTGACCTTTCTCTGCTGTGTCACTAAGTGGGTTCACACTGCCAACATTTCCCATCATAGTCCTGCGAAGACCATTTGTGCCACCTAAAGTCTGCCGGATCATCTGGATGCCTCCAAAGACTAAATGCTTACCTCAGGAAGGCTGGAAAATTGGGCCTCACATTTTGTCTAGTCACAGAGACAAAAGACACCACAGGGAAATAGATTCCACTTTCAATATATTCTTTCCTTCCCTTGGAGGAGAGAACTCCTCTGTGGCTTAGTTAACCGGGGTTTGTCCTGCTCTTGGAAAAAAACCATCCCAAACTTCTGAGTGCACCAGTCGGCCAGCTCCTATGATAGAGCATTTTCAATGTCTCCTCTTGGTGGAAGGTGCCCCTGACTGTCTGGTCATGCCGGCAGAAGGACTCCATCCACCTTCACGACTTCCTGAGTTGTCCTTGTCCCCAGATGCTTGACTCTGGGCCAGAGCCTGTGAGCGTGCCCTGGGTTTCCCCTCTGTCTTTTCTATTCTGCGACCTCCATCTTGAACTCTCACCCTTCTTTGCAGACACCAAGAGGAGCAGGTTTCAGACTGGTGGATTATTGATCCTCTCCAGGAAGCGCATGCCCTTGATAGCTATTCTTGGCAATTTTTTCACCCTGGAAGCTCCCCTGCCAGGAGCTTGCTTTGACACATCAGCTAGCGTGTGCGCAGGGAACAGAGCTTGTATTCACATTAGCTTGAGCCAAGAGCATCCCGGAGGTCAAGTTTGCTTGAAGACATAGATCAAACTGCTTTTGTGAAGTCTAGCTTAATAATAAAAAAAAAATAGTGTGCATGCTTTGCTTTTCTTCCACTGACATGCTAATGCAATGGTTCTCAATCAGTGGGGGGCGACCCCTTTGGGGGGCAAAGGACCTCACAGGGGTCACCAGATTCATAGCAGTAGCAAAATTATAGTTATCAAGTAGCAACCAAAATAATTTTAGGGTTGGGGGAATCACCACTGCATGAGGAACTAACTATATTAAAGGGTCATGGCATTAGGAAGGTTGAGAACCACTGCTCTAATGCTTCTGAAGCAATTAAACTCCTGAGCCTTCTAATGCACAGGCTAGAATACCCATCTCCCTATGGCCTGTCTCCAGGTATAGAACTCAATATCCAGGCTCCATATGGCAGCCATAACAAAACTTATCACAGGTGAGTGGCTTTAAAGAGTGGGTATTTATTGTCTCACCTTTCTTGGGGTTCGAGAGCTCAAGTCAGGATCTTTACTGTGCTTATTCCCTCCGCAATTCTTGGTTTTCCTTGATTTCTTGACATTTGTTGCATAGCGTGATCTTTTCCTGTGTGTGCATACTTCTGGGTCTAACTGGCTCTTTGCACCACTCAGAAATGATTAAATTTAGAACCCATCCTAACTAAATGATACTGAAGGTGAAGCCCTCAATGATTAACCAAAAGGTTTGTGGTTCAAATCGACCGAGAGGACCTCAGAAAACAGACCCGTTTCTGAAAGAGCAGAGCCTTACAAAGCTTATTGAGCTGAGCCCCAGTGGCGCAGTGGTTGTGGATGGGACTGCGGCCCACTGGGATGGAGGTTCAATTCCAGCAGTGGGGCTGGGCCTCCTACTCCCACCACCGGAGAGCAGTGATGCCCCCCCCCAAAAAAAAATGCTTATTGAGCCGTTCTACTCTTCTCACCTGGGACAGCCATGGGGCAGAATGGATGTGATGGCAGTCACCACCAGAGCCACTGCCACCTCCACCCACTCCTAGGTATAGCTTAATTTGCATAAAAATGGTGTTAGTCCAGGTAGGCTAGAGAAACAAATTCATAAACACGCATACATATATAAGAGAGAGAAATTTAAGAAATTCAAGAAATTTCAAGAGAAATGGAACATTGAGAAAGCATCTCAACCCAGTCCAGCCCAAGTCCGTATATCCAATATTAGCCCATATGTCCAATACCCACCCATAAGTCCTCTTCAGACTCACAAAGCACATGCAACAGTGCCAGGACAATCACAGGCCAGTGGAAGCAGAGTTTTGTGTATCCAGTGGTCGTGGAAGCATCTCGGCACCTGCAGGAGTCTCTCTGTGGCTTTTCTGGCTTCAAAGGTCTGGCTTCTCCTCTGGGATGGCTCACAGGGAATCAGCCTTCTGTCTTGTCAATAGAGCATCTCCAAGAGACTGAGTCCACAGTCTCTCACCTCCACAGGGGGAAAATTGTGAGTTTTCCTAGAATTCTCAGAGAAAGTCATGCCCACACAGAGGTTTCATTGGCTATCTCTAGATTGACAGGCTATACTCCACCCCTACACTCCCAATCATGAAATTTATGAGTACATGACTGCCACAACAATAAAATCCTGCTTTATATTCCCTGGATTATATTCCCAGGTAGGGGAGTTTGGATCCAATCCATGGTTTGAGAGGTTGCTGTTCAGTCCATTGCAATACTAAACCAGAGTCCACTCTTGTTCATCTCCACAATGTCTGGGCACATGCAATTCTCTGCAATCTTCATCTGCCCAGACTGTGAATCACACAAGATAAACATGTTCACTCACTGCACTTTCTCAATGAAAATGGTTTGTACAGCAATTTTAGTCTTCTGGGAAAATGTGAAGGGAAGCAAGAAGAGGTGCAAAATAGGAACGCTTGGTAATTAATTTAGAAAGGAGAAGCTAAGTTACAATCAGGCGGTAATTGGATTTGAACCCTGTGGGAATTGTTTTAAATGCAGATACTAATGCATGAACTCTCTTTCTTTGAAATGGATGACTCTCTTTGACCCAAGGAGGTTTGGAATTCAAGAAGAAAACTTTATAAATTGTGGAGTGCTTACCAAAAAATGCACTGGAGCTAGGAGATGATATCAAGGCTATTTGTCCTACCAGATGGGCATTGCCCTGGGTGATCCAGAGCTGGCAAAGAGGGTGGCATGCGGGTGCATTCTTGCCTTTGACAATGTGTTAGACTGGGTTCTAGAGAGAAGCAAAATCAGTCACACACACGCACAAAGAATTTATATGAATAACATGGTTCGTGCAGTTATAGAAATGACTTCATTTCAGTGTGGTTCAAGTCCTTGGGTCACATGTTAAGTTGGAGGTTTTTCCTGGCTCATGCAACTGTTAGGGTGGATAAACCAGGAAGTAGGGAGACCATAGGCTACTACTGGAGGCCAAGGCAGATGAAGTCAAGGTTGGCAAATCAGGTTCATGGCTTTCCCTGGCTTGAATAGCTGCTTGGGTGGATGAACTAGGAAACAAGAAGTTAGGATGTCAGATTTGTGACTGTAAAGTCAAATGAATTCAAGGTTGGCAGGCAACATGGCAAGCTGCTAATAGCTCCCAGGGTTGGCTTGTGAGATGGTGAGCCAGTTGCAGGACCCAGACCAGCAAGAAGAGAAACCTTTTGGCATAATCTGCCAACAAAGGAGTAGGTCACACCTCCAAGGAAACTTCCTTTCACCTGCAGCAGGGTAGAGACCTGAGAAAGCAGGCTGTACTTCTCTCTACATCTTTAACCGCTTTGCTGCTGACAGCAGATTCCATCATCAAGTTGTTTAGTTTATGTTAGATCATATCATGGCAGCTAGCCTCAGTTGCCGAACGACGAGAATCCTGACCCAGCCAAGTTGAGACACAACTTAGCTATCACAGTCAATATCTCTGTCTTGGTCTATTAAACAGTAGTCATATGTGCTTTCCAGTATTGGTCAAAGCGCCACTGTGCCTCTCCATTTAACTAGGGAAGTGATGGGCTGTGGATGCCTGGCCCTCATCAGCTTCTTTGCAGGTGGAGACACTCAGAATGGAGACCCCTTTCTTGGATTCCTGTCTCCAAATGACCAAAGGCTTGGTCTATGTTGAAAAGCAGCTTGGGTGCTGTGGAATATATTGTCACCCCTCCCTGCCCCTCCCCCTCCCAATAGAAGTTGAAACTCCAACCTCTATAACTGGAGCTCCGTTCCTGTTTAGAAATGTGTCTCCTTTGTTATGTTAGTGAGGTCATGGCAATGTAGGGAGGGAGGATCCTAGATCTACTCACTCCTGAATGGTGTCCTTAATAAAGACACACACACACACAGATGAAACTGTGTGATCATAAAAGCAGATGACGTCACAGGTCCAGGGATGCCACGTATTGCTGACAGCAACAGCTACTAGAAGCTGAAAGAGACCAAGAAGGATCTTCTAGAGCTAGTCCCCTGAATTTGGACTTGGAGGGTTCTGCTCTGGGAGAAAATAAATGCCTGTTCTTTAATGTCACCCACCGGGTGGTACTTTGTTACAGTAGCCCCAGGAGAAAGAGGTGCGTCATCTCTCTGCTCTAGGTCTCTGGGCTGCCTTGCTGCTATAGCATAGAAAGCTACCCTGATAGACGGCTGGGAGTAAGTCTACTCGAAGGCTTTTCTGAATTTGAAGCATAGTACTAGGGGTGATGTCCCCAAAGTTGCTTGGGGCAACGTGATGGGATGGTATACGGTGGCTGGCAAACTGCATATCCCCTTTTCCCCTACTCGCATCCCCCCCCCCCCATTTTGTGTATTGCATGCACACTGGGGGGTCATCACTGGCCTCTGGTGGGAGCAGGAGGCCCAGCCTTGCTCCTGGAGAGTTGCTGCTGCATTTGAACTGCCAACTCAGTGGGCCGCAGTCCCGCACACAACCACTATGGCACTGGGGCTCAGCCTACAGTACCATCTTTAAGAGAAAGGATTTATAGCCATTATTTGCAAAGTGAAGTGAACTTGGTGTCCTTATGCTGGGCTGTACATAAAACTTTGGGAGACACTGACTGAGGTTAATGCTCCCTGTTTTTTCCTCCTGCTAACCAAAAGAAAGGCTCGATATCCCAGCACATCTGTCTGCAGGAGAATCTCCAGAATGGTTTCATTCAGCTACCTGGCAGTCAGTGCAACCATATTTAGAATCTAGTGAACCTCTTACGATTTCTGGTGGATAAATTTTATGTCCTCAAGGAGCCATATTATTCACTTGCCTTTTCTGTCTTTTTCTGGTTTTCTCTCTGTTGCAGGAAATCTGTCACCTGAAAACTGTATTACTTAGCTTCCTTGCCAGCTAGAAACCAACTGGTCCATGAAACCAACTGAAACCAACTGGACATTTGTGGGAAATTCGAGGATTGGATGTAGGGACGGCACAGAAACCAACTGGTCCATGAAACCAACTGAAACCAACCGGACATTTGTGGGAAATTCGAGGATTGGATGTAGGGACGGCACAGATATCTGTCCTGTATCTGTCCCAGAAAGACCACCTCCTCCCACGTAAGGTCCTAGGGTAGCAGCAGCTGCCTGTAGTAGCCAAGCATAGGGTAGCCAGTCTTCTCTCTTCTACCTTTTCTAACACTCTTCTAGGAGCCCTGGGGGAACAATGGATACATGTTTGTCTGCTATCAGAAAGGCCAATGGTCCAAACTCAAGAACCACTCCTAGGAGTATAAAATGGGACTAGCAATAAGAGTAGCATTGCCTTAACCTGTATAACCTCAGTGGGGATAAAGACCAGGATTATCCTGAAGTCACTTACTCAGAGGTGGTAGTCAGGTACACCATCACTCTCAAGTCTTCTTATCAATTCTGAAATCAGCTATCCCTCCCAAGTCACTCTTTATTCTCTGCAGGGTTCAATAATCCATTTCAATGGCCACACAGACCCCAAGGACCAATCTTCTATTTATGGGCCATGGTTACTTCACTCTCAGCATAGACACTACTGGGTTACACCTTCATTTACATCACAATCAACATATACATATAGTGCATGCAAACCACATGTGTACATTCATTGCCATTTCCACTTATATTGGGGGCTGACAATCTATTAGTTTATTGAAGTATAGGGTATAACCTGGAATTCAGATCAAGAAGCATTTAGGATAATTTCCCCTTTTCAGTGCAGAGTAGCTCTCTTGGCTCCTCTAAGCCATGCAAGTCTCTTCTCTGCCTACAGAGGACAACCTACTCTTGGTACTGCTTCTGTCCCCATTCATGGTGCTGCAGGGTCCTGTCTAGATCTGCTGCTACTGACTCTGCCATTGGGTCCCTTCTGGGGCCATCACTGTCTTCAGTGTTAGAGCGCGTAACTGTCTTACAGCTCTTTTAAAAGATGCTGTCCTTTCTCTTTCTCTGTTGCTTCTTTCTTCACTCTTCTTCAAGACAAAGGTCCATGAAATTGGCTGCTTACATACACAAACTCCTTGTCAATTTCAAAGCAGGGCACTTCCACCATGCTCTGAACTGACCAATCCCCTATCAACAGGCCACAGTTATTTCTCTCTCAGCATAGACACTACTGGGCTACACCTCCATTTGCATAGTCTCTCCAGCTACCTCAGCACACCAATCTCAGGGCAGGCTGCAATCCAGGACCAGACAAAAATCATCAAGCTAAGTTGTTTACAGCTTGCACAGGAAGTGCCAGTCAACCTGGCAAAAGTAAGAAGCCTTTTGGGATAGAAAACTAGGGCTTTAGGGAACAATCTCTCGAGCTGTGTTTTCCAAAGAATGAAGTCAAAAGGGCTGCATAAAGGAATTCATTTCACCACAGATGGAAATATGTGGCCGTCTGTTTCTGTCAGATTACAGCCTTGGAAACCCTAAGAGGCAGTTCTGGTCTGTCTGATTGGTTGCTTTCATTTAGAACTAACTCAACCACAGACAACACCACCATCACTATTGTAGCCAATATGAATCAACATACTTGACCTGAATCTGTGAATTTAAATACTTGGCCTGAATCTAGCTTTTCTGTCCAGAAGCTGGCTGATACAGTGCCCGTGTGTTCCCCAAAGACAATGGCCAGGCTTCCTACCTTGCTGCCTCTCTGCCTTGTTGAGTACCATCCTGGAAACGTAGTTTGACTTCCGTTCTCTCATTTAACCTTTAGGGTTTACATTTCCTTCCCTGCCAGGAAGAAATAGAATGATGTACTTTTAGTCACTTACTGTTTGTGACCCTGTGGATAGGTTGACCAACAGTCAATCATTCTGGCAAATCTGAGTGGCACTGTGGTGTGGGCAGCAACTGCTTCTAAAGAGACACCCATGTGTGCTTGATTAAGCTCCTCCCAGACTGGCTTTCCTCATACTTTTTCTAATTGTTTTTCTCTGGACTTTTTGTTCTATCCTGTTGTGGATTGAGTCATTTCTTCTCCCAAATTCGTTCAAGTTCTAACCCCTGTCCTCATGACTGTGACCTCTGTTAGAGCCAGAGCATCTCTGGAGATGTTATCAGTTAACAGGGAGCAAAACCAGTGACACCTGTCTACCTAAATATAAGGGAATCTATGCCAAGGAAATGACTCATACAGTTGGACAAATGGGTACGTACAGGCTGGTTCAAGTCTGAGGGTCAGATGTCAAGCTGGAGGGTTTTCCTGGTTTATGCATCTACCAGGACAGATGAACCTGGACCTGAGAGACAAAATAGGAGACCGAAAGGCTGGTGGCGACAGAGGTGGATGAATCCAAGATCATCAGGCAATATGGTGCGCCACTGTTTCAATCTAAGAGAACTGGCTATCAATGTGACAGATACAAGGTCCACAGCAGCAGGATAAGGGGCAAAAATCTTCTGACAGAGTCTGCTTAAATAGGAGTTGCCATATCCCTAAGAAGCTTCCTTTCCATTGCGGCAGGGTGATGACTGAGAAAGGAGACTCATTCTCCTATAAGTGCCTTGGCTGCTCAAAGCAGTTCCCATCAAGGAGTTGTTTACATTATGTAAGGTCCCATCATGAAGGTGACCTTAACTGTCAAACTAGTGAGAATCCAAGTTGACACAAATTCTAGCTCTTCTACATATTGGAATAACTTGTGTGGATGATAAACTTAGTGGCTAACCAAAAGTTTGGATGCTCAAGCCCATCCAAGAAGCCCTTAAGAGGAAAAGCTTTGGAAGTGAATCTACTTTTGAAAAATCAGCCATTGACAACCCTATGAAATATGAAAGCACAATTCTCTTCTGATACACATGGAATTATTCTGAGTCAGAGTCAATCCCACAACTGAGTTTATAGGGGAATAGGGCTTACAAATGAAGAGACACGAGAAGCCCATAGAGGAAAACACCCATGTGATGCTAGTTAGGTAAATAAGGAACACCGGAGGTTCCCAGAAACTGCAACTTTGTTCCAGAGACATAAAAGGGTCTTGCCTCCTATAGCTTTGTATGGGCATGGGCCTGCCAATACGTTAACTTAGACTTCTAGCCTCCAGAACATGAGAGGATAATTTCCTATCTGTATAAGACACTCAGCTGGTGGCACTTTGTGAAGCAATCCCAGGGAAGGGAGGGCACTTGTCTTTACCCTCCCAATGGCACACCGTGGGTGTAGGTGACTGGGGAGAACTTCAGAAGGGAACATCCTAGCTGAGAAAAGAAGCTGGTATCCCACAGAGACATTTCTGCTGATTCCATCTGCTGATACTAGGAAACCACACAGGGCAGAGTTTCTGTGGTGTCATCCAGTGATAGCAGGATGTCTGGTTGAGATCTACGCTGACTGTCAGCCCAAGAGAACATCTGTCAGGAGGGCCGGAATAAATGCAGGAGAGAGAGATAGCACGCCCTGGGATCCATTAACTAGACGGGATCCAATGAAGACATGCTAACTCTCTGCAAAGAAAGTGTCTCTCCTGGCCCTCAATCCCAGCTGAGTGGAGACATACCTGCCAGAGGGACTCTTGTAACATAGACCAGAAAGTCAGTGCCTTCATGTCTCAGGGCTGCTGTGACAGAAACATGATGAGTGGGTGACTTTCATGCACAGTTTAGGAGACTGGAAGCCTGGTGTAGGGTCCTGATGCTGGAAAAAAGTATCTCTCTGTGTGTCTTTTCTGGAGAAGAATCGTCGGATCTTTGGGCTTTTCTTGCTTGGTTCCTGAGGGACCTTCCCATAGCATCCATTTTCCTAATTTGTATGTCTCTACTTTTGTGCTTAATTTGCTAGTTTATTTCACAAAAGTGATGAGGCCAAAGACTCATCCTGCTGTTGTTAAGTGTTGCCAAGTCCACTCATGACAACTCTACGTCCATCACCCCCCATGTATAGAGAGCCACCCTGCGCCATTCCCAAATGATGCTTATGTTTGAGCCCCTTGTTACAGCCACCATGTCAATCCATCTGCTTAAGGGTCTTCCTCTTTATAGCTGCCTCTCCACTTTACCCATTACAATGACCTTCTCCAGAGACTAGTCTCTCCGGGACGACATTCTCAAAGTATGTGAGATGAAGTCTCGCTATCCTTGCTTACAAGAATATACTGCAATCTAGATGTACTTCCTCCAAGAATCATTTTACTGGGGGCTCATACAACTGTTATCACAATCAATGCATATGTCTATTGTATGCAAACCACATTTGTACATTTGTTGCCATCATCACCTTCAAAACATTTTCTTTCTACTTAAGCCCTTGGTACTAACTCTTCATATTTCCCCTCCCTCCCCATAGCCCTTCCCTCATGAACCCTTGATAATTTATAAATTAATATTATTTTGTCATATCGTATACATTCCCATATCTCCCTTCACCCACTTCTCTGTTGTCTGTACCCCAAGGAGTACATTGTAATCAGTTCCCCCTTTCTACTCCTCCTTTCCTCCACCCTCCTGGTATCACTAATTTCACCACTGTCGTGAAGGGATCATCTGTCCTAAATTCCCCATGTTTCTGGTTCCTATCTATACCAGTGTACCAATGGGGTGCCCCACCCTGCCCCCAAAGTATATCCTTGGCACTCCCTTGGGAACTCCATCCTCTGCTCCCCCTGTTGCTCTGCTGCACACCCTTAGTGTTTTGCCTTGGTTTGATGGGGTCAGACAGGGTACAATCTCAAACCTGCTTTTCCATTGTTGTACTCAGAGGGCCTTGGGTCAGCGAAGGATGCCATGTTTCGTAGTGGGGCTGGATATATGGTCCTTTCTGTGCATTGGCTATTCTGAATGGGGATACAGTCCTCAAGGATCAGTGGGCCAGGATGCACTCCACTCTCTCTTCCTTCCCCTTCATTTGCTCTCCTGTGCTCTGGTCAGACATGCCCTTCTCCCTGAGCAGCCCCAGTGCTGTCCTCCAAAGTACACACTCTCCTGGGGGGGAGAGGCAGCTGTCCATGTAGTTGGGATTGGGGTTAGGTCCTCAGATCCCCCTCCATTGGCTCCCCGCTCCATGCCATCACACTGCATTCACATCCTGGAACACTGGGTTTAAGTTTGGTCCCTCTTTCCCTGTGGGACACTCCCTTTGTTTTTCAAATATTCTTGGCATAAACCTAGTTCAAAAATCTCATTCTTTCTTTGAGTTTTCTTCTTCAATATCCAACTTTCACATATATATGAGGCGATTGAAAATATTTTGGCTTGGGTCTCCTGGACCCTAATCCTCAAAGTAACATCCTAGACTTCCAACACTCTAAAGAGATGTCATGCAACAGATTCTAATGCAATGAGTCCTTTGAACTCTTCACTGTGCTTTTAGGAGCATTAATTATAAACACAAGCTAGGTGAAATCCTTGACAAGTTCAATGTAGAACTCATCCTACGTGGATATGGCAAAGAAAATACTATCCTTAAAATGGGAATTCGTTTACAGACTAAGGTTAGCAAGATGCATTTTTGAGGGGCATAATTTAATTCATATCAGCTAGGAAATTGTTCTACTTCCACTCGGTTCCCAAACTTCTAGACAACACGTATGTTCTCTTCACAATACCATGTAACAGCAGGGCACTTGGCTCCCCGCTGACCAGGCAATTTCTTGGTGCTGGAAGAGTGACCCTGCCTTGCGAAGATGCAGCCCACAATCCTAGAGAGAAGACTGGGCCATACTTGCTCTATGGACTCCTCCCACCCTAGTAGTCTATAGTCAATTTAAATAAGTAGGTAAATAAGTAAATAACAAAAATAGAAAAGATTGCTTTTAAAAGATCCAATTCCTCCAGTATCCCCAAACCAAAAGGAGCACGCTGAATTTTATTTTCTTCACCTTTAAAAAAATATGCTTTCATTTGTAAAACCCACTTGTACAAAGTTGGAAGAGTTGGCTGTTTAGTTTAATATTTAACTTTTTAAAAGCTGAACATTAAATATAAGGCTTATTGGCTTAAGATATACATATTTGTTATCATGGGATGAAAATATTCTCCCTTTCCAGGTGACAAAAGTTTTACCAAGAACAGCTAATCCTGGATTCTCTCTCTCTCTCTCTCTCTCTCTCTCTCTCTCTCTGTCAAGGTTTGTAGCACCTATGAATGTGAACAGATGGCTTTTAAAACAACTTGACCTACCGATGATATTTGTTATTAGGTACCCTGCCGTGCTTAAAGCCACTTTACAATTCCTCCAAGGTTCAATAGAAGCTGCAGTAATTCACTCAGTAAATATTTGTTGGGTGAATGGATATGGATTGAATGGAGAATTTTGAAGAAACCAAAGGTGGTGAACTTTGTCCTTTGCTGGTTCCAAAAGTTGAAGTCTTTTCTGGGCTCAGACTGGTGAGTATGGAGATATGCTAGCCGATTAACGCAGCGTGCATTCAAATACAGGGAACAAAGATGGTTGTTCCTGCAGTCTTCAGCTGAGCCCTATGAATTGGCAAATTACTCTAGAATGCCCTTAAATTGTGATCCAAATTGCATTCCCCCAGAGCCTGGAGAAGCAGGTGAGTTTCCATGCTGAGAGGATAATGTCCCACAGGATGACAGACGCTCTATGTTTGGAAAGCCTTTCCTTCCCTTCTGACATTGTCCTATGTGTCTCTTCTGTGGCTGGTTGTTAATGTACTGTTTTTCTCTAGTAAGTGCTGTCCCTGCGTTTAATAACATCCAGTGAGTTCTGTGGGTCTTTAACAAAATATCAAACCCGAAAGTCATCATGGAACACCCACATTTTTAGCTAGATTACCAGACGTAATCATGGCCCTGGAGACCTCTGAGCTTGCAAGTGGGGTTGAAGTGAGGGCATCTTGTGGAAGACTTTATCTTCTACCTGTGCAATTTTGACTTCAGTTTACTGCAGCAGGAATCTGAAACTGTTACCTTTCCCAGTTTACAGAGTTTAAAGTGATGTGCACAGGTGCTGACTGGACCTCGTATCTATAACCATATTTTTTGTAGCACTATTCATAATTGTCTAAAGGAGAAAAAATATAAATGTCCACCAATGAGATGATGGAATACTAGTCACTCTGAAAGTAGAGTCTTGATACAGGCTTAAGTTTGGTTGAAGCTGGAAGATGCTATGTTAAGTGAAATAGGTCGATCATACATTGCATCACTTCACTTCTGCTGGAAGATAAGAGCAGATAAACACACAGAGACCAAAGTTCATTGGTGGTCCTGAGGGAGGTAGGGATGGAGAAAGGAGGATTTAGTTCACAGAACCATGTTTCAGTTGAAAGTAGTAGAAAAAGTTCATTGCTTAAAGGTAAGAGTTGTAGAGTTAGTGTGAATGTCAATACATTGTATAACTGTGAAATGAACTAGTACCTGTTGTTTGATTGTGTGACAGGTGCATTTACAATAAGAACAAGCAAACCAACAACAACAACAACAACAACAAAAGCACTTGCTGACACTTCATATGTATAACCAAATACCTTGGTTTGAATGTTTTCTACCAAGATCTATTTGCATATTCATAACATCACTCATGGGCCATACTGGTCCAACATTTTATTAATTTAGCCCTAATGTGATGACTGCAACTCCTTCTCTTTGGTAAGGTGTATAATCTTAGCTGGTATTCACGAGTTCAATGGCCTTATGTATCCTGTAGACCAACCTTTCCTCATCCTGGCTTGGGTTCATGATTCCATAGAACAACTCAATCCAATGGTCTGATGTTGCATTTGGGGCTTCTGTTCTTACTCCTAGTAGTGCATTACATAGTTCCTGGGGTCTTAAAAGCTTACAAGTCACAGAAACTGATCTCCATCCCCTTGGAACTATGGAGGAAGAATGGCATTCAGGAACAGGGACAGGACAAGGAAATGGGTTATGTGGCTTGTGGACTCCATGAACAACTAACTTCTTTTTCCATGAGAACAGGACCAAAGATATTGGAATGCCAATGCAGATGGTTTAATCAAAGTTTCTATAGAAGAATTATGATCGAAAGAGGAGAAGTGAAGGACAAATTTTCAAATTATCATGGAATCCAGACCTTTTGGAGACATAAAATATGAATGAAACGATTGTCTTCAGATAATCTTTAAGTTCTTTTGTCTTTCTTTCAATGAATTGTATTATAACTTAATTGAAATATCATATAATACCATGGTTCAGTATAGCAAGTAATGTTGTACAATCACTTCCAATCGGTTTCAAACATTTCCTTCCTTCTTATATTCCTTGATATTAGTTCCCCATTACCCTCTATTCCCCTGTTGAACACCATCCCCACACCACCTCTGACCCAGGAATCCTTATTCTCATTATTGTCTCTACAGATACATCCATCTTGGGTTTCATATCCTGCAAAGATAGTTGGAAAATAACAGAGAGTGAAGAATGATACCAACAATGACAAAATGCAACAGAGATAAACCCCAATGTGAAAAAAAAAATAGGCACAGAAAATATGAAAAACCAGACCAAGCGCAAACTTGTCAAAAGGGAGATTGAACGACAAGGTCTTAACCACTGACCAAACAAGGTTTTTGTTGGGTACCATCGAGTTCGTTCTAACACAGAGTAGCCTTGTGTGTGACAGGATGGGACACAGCCTGGTCTTGTGCTGTTCATTGTGACTGACACCAAATCAATCTTGTCTCGGGTCTTCTTTTGGTTTGGCTGACCCTATATTGTTTCTAAGCAGGGTGTCTTTTCCACACAAAAGTTTAACTTAAGGATGAAAGAATGTCTACCTTGAATACTGTGTTCTTAGTTACCTGCTTTTAATTGGCAATAGCAGCTCAAAAGATTAGGTAGGAAACTTAGGGGTAGTGAGTTTATGTTAATAGAGGATGAACCATTTGGAAAAGATGAGTGAGAACATACTAAGGGATTTCATCAATGCCACTGGGTCGTATATGTAGAAATGATTACATCCATGTTTGTTCGGCTCTCTGTATCTTCAACAACAAATGGAATTGGAAAAACCACAGGGAGCACCGTTCTGCTCTGGCACTGTGGGGTTCCCAGGAGTTGATGGGGCCTGCCAACTGGAAGGGGAGTGTTGAAAAGCAAGGATGATCCCTATAGGACTGAGGTACACTTGACCCAAGTCACGGTATTTCCAACCACTCATGTGCATGTAAAAGTTGGGCATTGAATATGCAAGACCAAAGAAGAATCGGCACATGGGAATTGTGGTGCTGGTGAAGAACGTTGAAAGCAACCATGGACTGCCAAAAGGTCAAACAACTCTGCCTTGGAAGAAGCACAGCCAGAATGTTCCTTAGATGGCAAAGATGGCCAGACTTCATCTCACGTCCTTTGGACATGTTATCAAGAGAGACCAGGCCTGAAGAAGGAGATCATGCCGGGGAAGTGGAGGAGCAGTGGAAAGAGGAAGGCCCCAGATGAGATGGGTTACACAGTGGCTGCAACAATGGACTCAGAGATGAGAACAACTGTGAGGATGGCAGAAGACTGGACAGTGCTTCATTCTGTTGTACTTAGGGTCACTGTGGATTGCAACCTACTATACCTGCCATTGACACACAGGAGGGTGTGTGGAGGGTGCACAGACTTTCTGAGATCCAGTCTTCTCCCCAGTGAGATATAAACTTTGAGCAGAAAGTAGTGTCCAGGGGTGTTGTGAGGACCAAACAAGATCCTATGTGCCAAGTACCATAGCCCAGCCCTGTCTTAGTAACCATCAGCTGTCACACAGCTGTGGTTTTGTTCCTTTGGAATATCCAGCTTGTTTTAGCTGTGCTCCTGAGTCCAAAGAACCAGCACAGCAGGGATTAGGCTTCAGCTGGAATCAGAGTGAGAATTCCCTAGGGAAGGTGGTTCCATCCAGCAGGGTGCCAGGGAGCTTGTGTCCCTGCCCTCGCTGGACAAAGTCTTTCTATACCCGACTTGCTTTTGTGGTTGGCTTAAGAAGAATCTGGTATGCAGAACAGTGAGAACGGAGGGGTTGTGGAGAGCAGGGCTTCTACACGAGGCTTCCTAGATTCTTTCTTATGACAAACCAACAAAGGCATGGAGGCTCTGAGCATAGGCTCACAGGGAAGCGCCTTGTGTTGGGCTTTTGTCTCCCTCCCAGCCAACCTTGTGCTACCTTGGAGGTCTTAGGGAAGGATATGACCCAAGAGGTCAGGATTCTAGGCTCTAAATTTATTAGTTTTTGTGTACAACTGACCTTCAGAGATAGTCCCAAGTAATGGAAGCTTGGGGGGAGCCTGTATGTCTTCCTGCTCCCTGAACTTGCTCTACTTACCCATCCAAGGCAGGACTTTAAAGTCATAGGAGCCTTGACCTGAGTTAGGATAAGAGTAACTGCCTCTTATTTCTATCTGTATGCAGCCAAATGTGGGCAAGGAGAGCAAATGTGTAAAAGGAAAACAGAACTGCCGGCCTGGCCAACTCTGTGGTCTCAGACCTTGAATCACCATCAAAATCGCTGGGTGACCCTGAGCCAATCCGGACACCCTCCTCAATCATCAGTCAGCCTCCATTCCCTATATGAAGTGTGTGTGTGTGTGTGTGTGTGTGTGTGTGTGTGTGCAAAGGCAGGAACCTGTTGACACATGGTTCAGCACTAGGCAGTTTGAATCCACCCAGGGTTTCTGTGGGAGAAAGCTCTGAAAATCTGTTCCCTTACAGTTTGTAACCAAAAAAGTTCTATAGGGCACTTCTGTTTTGCCATATGAAGTCATTTCGAGTCACAGTGGACTCAACAGCACTCATAGCAACCAGTGTGGGTAGTGTGTGTGCGTGTATGTGTGTGCGGGGAGGGCCGGGGGTTACAGAAGGAGGGGGAGGGAATTGACTCTTGATATTTTAGTTCCTTTCATTTTTGCTGTGACTCTGGAAAAGACACCATAAACTGGCACCCCCTAACCCCCCACTCTTCCACCCCCCGTGTTAGGCTTTTAGAAGGCCTTCCCTTTGAGTGCAGGGGTCCTGTGACTTGCTTCTAATCAACAGAAGATGACAAAGAGCAGGGATTATGCAGGCCCAATGAAGGCTGATTTTGAGTTACTCAAAAGGAAGATTTCCCTGTAAGCTAGACCTACTCCATTGAAAGCCCTGAGAACAGGGCCCTGATGTCTTGTCTGAGCGAAGTGTGGGCTCTGGTCTGGAAGAGGCCAGCTGTCATATCAAGAAAGGGTGTGTGAGAAGGTCAAGCGACAAGGGACGGCAGGCTAGGAGCTGCAGGGGCCTGGAGCTAACAACTAGTAAGAAGTAGCTAAGCCCTCTCTCCTGAGTGGGACTGCAGGCTGGCTCTTCCTGAGTCAGTGGTTGTGATGAAAATATAGTCTGGGACTGAGCCCTGGTGGCGTAGTTGTTGTGCGCGGGCCTGTGGCCCACTGGGTTGGAGGTTCAAATCCAGCAGCAAGGCTGGGCCTCCTACTCCCACCACCAGAGGGCAGTGATGCCCCAAAAACAAAACAAACAAACAAACAAACAAAAAACACAAGAAAACCTTGACGACAGTCATTGGAGGTCCTGAGCTGAGGCTCCTGCTCTGTCCTGCCTGGACCCCTGACCCCATCCCATGGAAGTCATGAGACAATAAAGGCATGCTTTTTAAAACCTGCAGACATGTGGCAACTTGTTTTTCAAGAACAGAAATCTGATACTGAGTCTACCATCCTGAAGAAGCAATCAAGGATGGGGTGTCAGGCTTTTTTTGTGAATTCCTTGCTGCCTGGGCATCTCTTGTCTATGCCCATTCATTTTGGCACCAGGCATATGAAGGACTTCCTGTGCCAGCTGCCACATTTGGTCCATTCTTCCCAGTAGCCTTAAAATTTGGGGAAGGCCAATGCAAAGTTATTCTTGGATGATTACTTCAGTAAGGTGAACTATGATCCAGTGGGAATCAGAAGCTTGCACTGCCCTCCTACCAAACCTTTGACTCCAATGTTCATATCCTGTGTTTCAATATTGCATCCATGGCATTGTTATGTACATTAGCTTAATTATTATTAAGCAACTCTCCTGAATGCATGCACTCGACAGACACAGCCCTTACTTTTAGTGCTATATTTTCTAAGTGTGGTTCAGTCTATTTATGATCTCACAGCTAGCGGTGTATAAATTAAGGGGTGGATGGATGGGTGGATGAATGTAAATGCACTGATAATCTGCAAGCCTTGCTTTAAGACCTCCTAATGCAAAGGATATCATTTTTAAGCCTAATAAATGAAAAGCAACTTCTCCTCCAGAGAGACTGCTGCCTCAGCAGTCAGGGTTCAGCACGCGGCACATCCATCTCGCTGGGGGACAGTGCCAAGGATAATATTTTGGCAGGTTATCTGTGCAGCGTAACTCAGTACAACACTGTCAGTCAAAGGTCAGTTTATGAAGCAGGGATTTATAAAGTGAACTTGGAATTGGAGACCGGATCAGTCTGTCCCAAGTAGCAGATCTGTCTGTTGGCTTTGACAAATTCTGATCGGTCATTGACTCAGAGCCCAACACGGTGTGCTGGCACATACAGCGCCCGGTTCCTGTTGGCAGCAGCTGTCCGTCAGTGATTACCAACTTCCTGCTGATGCACTGAGGACAGGGGACTGGTCAAGGAGGTGGCCAAAGGCTGTTTTTCTGGATGCTTGGTAGCACTGTTTTTCCGGATGGGGAAATGGAGGGGAGGGGAGGGTGATGGGGCTACAAAGGTGAACATTGGAGCATATGTGCCACAATTCAGAAGCTAAGGATACATATTCTGTTAATGTGATTTTTAAAATGATATATGTGGTACAGCATAGTGGTTCTCAACCTTTCTAATGCCACAACCCTTTAATATAGTTCCCCATGTTGTGGTGATTCCCACAACCATAAAATTTTTTTCTTTTTTTTTTTTTCAGAAAATTATTTTCATTGCTACTTCATAACTGTAATTTTGCTACTGTTATGAATCAGGTGACCCTTGTGAAAGGGTCATTTGACCTCCAAAGGGGGTGGAGGTGTATGTGTACATGCAAGTGTAGCAGATGTTTGTGTACATGCATGTATATGTGTGTATATCTATGTATACATATATGGACATGTATGTGTGCATGTGCAATCACACTGGTGTGTGCTGTGAGCATGCGCATGCTTGTATGCATGTATATAGTTGTGTATTTGTTTGCCACACCACGCACATGGGTGTGCATACCTAGATGTGATACATGTGTTGCATTTATTTATGAAAGTGCATATACCAAGGCACAAAGGCATACACATACCTGTATTTGTGCATATATGCATGTACATTGTGTGTACAGTATCAGGTGTCAGGTGCTTTGTGTACACATGTACACAGCTGTTTTGTGCATGTGGGTATATATGTGTATATGTATACATGTGTGTTTATGTATTAGCATTTTCTATGCAGAAGTATGTGTCTGGGTATCTGTGCTTGCATGTGTATAGGCATGCATGTGTGCATTGTACATACATATACTTTGGTCCATACATGTACTTGTATGCATAGATGTGCCTGTGTAAAAGTGTGTGTATATAGCTCTGTCTTGCATGATAATTTTGTGTATGTTCATGTGCATATGCATGTGTATGTATTTATGCAGCCATGAATATGTGTGTGGCATGTGTGCATGTGCTTTTTGTGTGTATACATGTTTGCTTGCAAAGCTGGGTGTATGAGCATTTCTGTGAATATCTGCTAATGTATGCCTATCTGTGTGTATATACATGTAAGCATGTATATGCACATGCATTTACATATGCATTTATATCCGTCTGTGCTTGTGTGTGTGTATGTGTGTATGATTTAAGGCATCCAGATCCTTAAGGTTAAGAATGTGCATTTTGAGTCTTCTTAAATGATTCATTTAAATGACATTTCTGAGCACAAGGTAAGACTTAGGAAATACTGTGATTTGATGGCTGCTTCTCTAATTTTCTCATATAGGTTTAAAGTGCCCTATGACAACAACAAAAAGTGGAATACTTGTCAAAGTACCTGGCATCTCCCCCTATCCTGTAGAGTGCAGTCTCCATGTATGCAGGGTCATGAATGCTTCTTCATGCCTGTGTTTCCAGTGCTACGACCATTGTGAGTGTTCAGCAGTACTCAGTGCATGGATGAGATGATAACCTTGACACAGACTCCCAGGTACACAGACAAGATGGCACTGGGGATGCTGATGACTACAATGATGATGACATATTGGGTCAGTTCATGACCTTATGGCAGAAGGAAGCTGTGTCAAAGGAGAGAGAGGCGTTTTAAGCTGGCTGGGTTCCCTCCCAGGCTCTTCCTTACTTGTTAGTTGGTGCAGGGCTGTGGGGACTGTCCAATGGATTTGAAGCCTAATCCCATCTGATACCTGACTTGAGGCTTTATCCCATCTCCTGCTATTCCATTGGGTCATTGTCCATTATCCTCCCATCATGGCTGCCCTGCAAAGTAGCATCTGATGTGCAAGGAGATGTGTATTTGCATGTGTGTATATTTATGTAGCCATGAACTATGGCAGAAGGACATAACTGGCTCTGAATGTTCTAGAATCTTCGGTCTCTGGCAGGTACCCACCTGGCCTAACCACTCAAATCCATCTGAAGAGCTTGCAGTGCTTCCTCATCAGCCTCTCCCTGACTCACTTCAGCTGAACCTGCAAAGTCATCTCAAGATGGACTGGGGTCCCTTGTTTCTTGTCTGGTGTTTGCCCCTATCACCCTGCCCACAGGCTCTTCCCACTTCTTTTCTGGTTTTCGCTAGGCATAGACTCACAAGCATTTCGGGATGTGTTTTTTCCACCTGAGCGCCCAGGGCAGCACTGCTTGAGCATACTGGTCCAGTGAGTGGATTTGGCCAGGCCCTGGAGATGCAGTTGGGGAGCCTGGGATTCAGTCTCTGTACAGGGTCTTAAGTGGGAAACAGAATGCAGTCTCGAGTGCTCAATCACCAGGAACTTCTCTGGAATCCCAGAATGATTAAAGTACTTACTTGACCATGAACGGAGAGATTAGAGATTCAAGTTCACCCAGGAATGCCTTGAAAGAAAGCCTTGGCAATCTACTTCTGGAGTCATTCATGGACTACTTACCAGGCACAGTTCTGCTCTGGTTGATCTGGGATTGCCATGGTCAGGGTTCATTGGAGGGTAATTGTCCAGATCTTCTCTAGACTGGGCAGAAGAAACCTTGGTGCCATAGTGGTTAACCATACGTTACCAGTTCAAATCCAGCAGTCTCCCAGCAGGAGAAAAAGGAAGCTGTTGAGTCTTACAAAGATTGAAAAGTCTCAGAAAGCCAGAGGCAGTTCTACTCTATTCCACAGGCTCATTACGAGTTGGAATCAACTTGACAGTGGTGGGTTTGGGATTGAGACTGAACAGGGAGGAGCATGGGAGGCAGCTTCAAACAACTTCAGTGGAATCCTTTCTCTCTCCTCTGCCTCCTCGTTAGTCCTTGGACTGCTTTGCTTATTCATAGCTTATTTCACCAACATCTGCATTGTCTCCTGTATGGAGGCCTGGTAGTTTCACTGCCATAAGGATACTGACCAGATAGCTTCTCTCACAGCTGGAAAAACTTTAACCAGGATCCCCACCCACCCCACAGCTCCCACCCCCAGACTCACCACCGAAGGGCTAAATATGGAAAACAAAGATCTTTACTGGTTTTCTAGCCAGATGGAGCCCCTGGGGGTACAAGGCATCCACATAATCCCTACTAACCAAAGAGTTGAAGGTCTTCCAGAGGTGCCTCAGGAAAAAGAAAACCTAGTGATTGGCTTCTCCAAAAGCAACATTGAAGACCTTAGAGAGCATACCTCTGTCCTGACCCACGAGAAGTCCCCTGGAGTCTCTCCAGATAATTGCTTCTGACTTGCCAATCAATTCTAATTTGCATGTCAAAAGCCAGATATTATCTCAGGCTTACTTTTATCAAACCCAGCCTAACATTTTCTGCTTGAGATGGACTAGGAGAAAGGTCTTTTACTTAGAAAAACAAAGGGGGAATCAAGAAAGCACCAAGAGTAATTTTCCAAATGGGATCATGGTACTGGGTCCCTTTGAAAGAAGCCAACCCCAGAGCCTCTGGCTGCCAAGTCCTCTCCTCAATAAGGCTTACTCTTTTAGTGCCTCACTGTTTGTTCCAGGTCTTTTTCAGGCTGGAGGGAGAAGAGCTGGCTTTGAAAAAGTCCTCTGTGGCCAGTGATCTTCAAAGCTTAACCAATCTCACGGTGAAATCCGATAGCTATTGTGCATACTTAGGAAAGCAAGAGATGGCCAATGTGTGGATTTAAAACTCAGTCCTGGATGAGCACATAATAGATGGGGTTGCTCAGCTTAAAAGTAATCAGGCCACTTCTGAAATGCAACTGCAGCTCATCATCAAACCCCAGCACCATCTTTGCCTCGGAGAAGTGTCAGGGAGGCTGGCTGATCTGATCCCTCTGTGTCTGTCAAAGCCAGCGGTGGACACTGGCTGTGGTTGGAGGTAAATGAAGACTGATCGCCATCCATGTGCCCTGGAGAGAAGCCCTTTCTAGCTCCTGAGGGTCTAATAAGATAAATGGCAGAACCTCTGCCTGGGAGCTGTTCACAGGGATGTCGGAGCCCATCTTGCAATCATCAGTATCACCAGCTCCTTCCTTCTCCAGGCTGAAGCGAAGACGGAAATCTCAGATAGGGCAGGGAAACCATATTAACCCAGAAGCACAGAGCAGGGTGGCCCGGCTTCCCAATTCAGAATGAAGTCCAGGTCAACATTGAGGAGGACTGCTGCTTCCGTTGAAATGTGTTGCGGTCCTGTAGAAGAGTACCTGTTCATGTGGGGACAGAAACTAGGTTTATCAGGCCCAAAGGTCACTTCTATGCTCATGGGCTCAAAGTCCAACCTGAAAAGAGTTGGGAGCTTTCTTCTGTAGTGCAGCATTTTAGACATTTTGACCAAATCCCATAAATAGCATTATTCTGTGTACGGAAGGTAGGAATGACACAAGAAGACAACTGTCTCTCAGGACTCCCGTACCTGAGATCCTATCAGACCACACTGTTTTTAATCCCTTGACGGGACAGCATGTTTATCATCTGCTCAGGGAAGCACAGTGAAGTGCTCACTCTAAGGTGGCAGCAGAAACTTGATTTGCAGCAAGTCATCCGAGGGCTAATTTCTCTTTGCACTACTGCTCTTGCAACCAATTAGGATCTCTGCCTCAAACACATGATGCTGGAAAGGAGAAGTAGTCACAAATGAGTTTTCTGGAAATGTTTCGTGTTTCCACAGAGGGTAAGCGTGGTAGTCTTCCGTGTGGAACACACAAACAGGTTGGTTTCTTGGCCAATGTCATTCATGGGGAACCACCACCCACTGGTCAGTGCCATCTGGTGTCTTGCTTCCCAAATGCAGCCAATGAAAATCCTATGGAATGCAATGACTGTCGTCATCACAACCAGTGAGGGGGATGGTATAGGGCTGGGCTGGGTTCTTGAGGGTAGAATCCTCATGAATTGGTGACTGGATCAAAGGCAGCTATGAACAATAGCAGAATGAAGCAGCCTACCTCAGGCCTGGCTTCCTATTTCCAGCAGCTGGTTGCTCTTTCAGTGAGAGGGCAGCTCAGATGTTCCTCTCCACACAAGTGCACAAGTGTACTGTACCAGAGGTAGGTTTTCTATAAGCAAAGTGAACTCAACTCAACTCACAGCCATGGATTCATGCGGACTCATGGGTGAGTTTCCGAGACTACAACGCTATAGGGGGGTAGAAAGCCCCATCTTTCTGCCCCTGAGCAGCTGGTGGTTTTGAACGGCTGACTTTTTGCAGGTTGAAACTCAACACGTAGCTACTAGGATACCAGGGTTCCTTGAGCCAGGCACAAATAGGTTTATTTGTACTTGCTTACTAATCTGTAATGAACAATTTCACATGGGACTTTGGTTTTTGGAAGAAGATGCTATGAGGTTGGAAGAGAGAGAGAGATGTTAGGCATACCTAATAGGAATATCTTTGATGTGTTGAAAACATTAAAAAAATGTTTAATACAGATCAGTAAGTAAGCATGAATAAATCTGTACTAACCTTGCATTTTAGGTAATTCAACTCTGATCACAACAAGGCCCAAACTCATTGAAAGAGAAATGATTCTGTCTCATAAGGATGCAATAGATCTCTAAGACAAACTAGACATGCCCCTTAAGGCTTCCCAGGATGGTGTATTCGAACAGCTGACCCTTTAGTTAGAATTCAGTGCTTAATCGTTGCTCCACCAGAGCTCCCTCAAAGTCTCTTGCTGTCCTGTGAACTCAATCCTGGGACAAATTAGATTCTGTTCAACTGAGAGTGACATTCCACAAGATGCTCCTGTCAGGTCCCCGTGTCGCTGACCTCGAGGAAGAAATTGCTGGATTTTCCCTTTAAAAGAAACATTCATCCCCAATCTCACTTTGATTGTGATGAAGAACTTCTTTCTAGAAGAAGGGAAATAAATGAATATGCTGACTTATAGAAGTAGTGCTGCCCAGCCCTCACAAGACACTTTCCTTTCCTTTGCAGTGGTTGACGTTAGGAGTATGGGATTCCTGGCTCAAAGAATGTTGGCTGAATCTCTGGATAAGATCAAAAAGCATTACATGGCCTAGCTCCAAGGAGAAACATCATTTCACTTGGATATAAAATTCCCTCTGATCATTGGGTTGAGAATAATCCAAAGGGGGGTGGGGAGGCATGACCAGAGCACAGAGAGCAGTTCAAAGATAGGCTGCTGCAGGCAACTGGGAGAAAGAGAGAGATGGTAGTGGCTCTGGTCAGGGTGATGGCACAGAGACGGGGTGATATGGTGAGATCCTGGGGATATTTCGACAGGGGCAATGGCATTTCTTGACAGCGTGGGGGTAGAGCTTGAGTCAAGGAAATGGATCTAAGACTTTTAAACTTCTGGATTAGAAACTTCTCTGCTTTCCCCAGAAAAGAAGACTGTATGTGAAAAAGCTTTGGATTGGGTGAGATCAGGAAACCACTTTCATTAATATCTGTATGTCTCTGAAACATCCACATGTAGGCCCTGAGTGGAAACAAAAAGAAAAAAAAATTACCCATGAATTGATTTGAACTCATGATGATTCCATGGTCTGTAGATTCGAACTGTACTCTATAGTCTTTTCAAAGCTGTGAGCTTTCAGAGTTAGATCTCTAAGTTTTCTCATGGAGGCATCTCTATGTGGGTTCAAATCACCAACACTACAGTTAGTAGTCAAGTACTAAACTTTGTGCACTACCCAGGGACTCATGACACTGAGTAGACAGTTATACAGCAGTCTGGGAATTAGAAAAAAATTCTACAGAGGAGACATATGTATCAGGAAGGCTATAGTCAAAGCTAGGGGCCTGGATGAGACTACCACCAATGCACAAAGGAACCTGAACAAAGGCTTGACCAACTCCAACACCAGGAAGTTTAAGAATAAGAGGAAACAAGTCAGGGATATAAAATAAAAACAATCATTGTAGGGGAAGAAATACCCCAAAAGTGTGCAGGGTCTTTGGAGTCAAGAAAAGGGGAAAGATGAAGGAAGTATTTCCTAGGGGAAAGAAGGTCAGAAGTATGGAAGGAAGATGGCAGTGAGAACAGAGAATGAGATTCAGTGTTGCAGGACTCAGTGGTGGTCTTCAGGGCATGGGTGTTGACCAGTCTTGAGGCTTCAGATATGACACCCTTCTACAGTGAGGTATTATGCCAATTTGAGTGGGCCAGGATCCTCTTATGATATGATTTAACATGGTGTGATCAGTTCCATGATGGGAATTTCCATGAAACCACCCATGAGTTGTGTGGAGAAATGTTAGGAGCCGCTATGTCAGTTCCGACTCACAGCAACACTATGTACAACAGAGCAAAGCCCGGCCAGCCCTGCCCTATCCTCACGATTGTAATGCTGAGCCCATTATAGTGTCACTTCATTTCCTAATGGGCTTCCTCTCTGCCACTTCTCTCTACTTTACCAAGCATGCTGTCCTTTTCCATACAAGTCTTTCCTGATAACACATTCTCCTCCTTTCAGTTTTCAAGGTTGTGTCTGTATTTTGTGTATCACTGATTGTTAATAGGCCTTCCGCAATCCTGATCTGCATTCTTCTTCACATAATCTAGGTTTTCTGATTATTTTCACAGCATACAGACACCTTTCTTGATTATGTATCACGCGGTATGCTTTTGTTAGGTTGGTATGGCTACCTCTTAAGCCATTTAGCACAGCATAGCGTTCTGGAATTCCCATTTTTCTCAAGGTTATTCATGGTTTGTTACAATACACATGGTCAAATGACTTTTCATAATTGGTGAAACATAAATGAACATCCCTCTGGTATTGTCTGCTTTCCGCCATTCTATTTTCTGGAATCTACTTTTTTTTCTCTTTCAAATGACACTTTGCTTTCTTTATGAATGATGCTCTTGATGTCATCTCACAATTCAACAAGTCTTCTGTCATTCGTGTTCAATGTACCAAATCTATTCTGGAGATGTTCTTAAATTCCAGTTATCATATACTCAAGGTCTTATTTTGGCTCTCCTGGACTTGTTTTAATTATCTTTGACTTCAACCCAAACTTGACTATGAGCAAACGATAATGAGTTTGATCTTCAGCTCCTGGTCTCATTTTAGCTGCTGATCTGGAGCTTCTCCATCATTTCTTCCCACAGATGTAGTAAGTTTGATTTCCGTGTGTTACACTAGAAAAGCCAATGTTTTAATCACTGTGTATGCTATTTAAATAAACATATTTGGTTGAAAGAAATTGTTGGTCTCCAGCTTCTTTTCCATCATTAAAGCCATATTTTCAAACTATCGTTTATTTCTTTTTGTTTCCAACTTTTGCATTCCAATCACCAATAATCATTAATGCATATAAAATTTAGGAAAATTGAATTTCCTAAATTCCTTAAGACAAAAGACATTGGTGAGCTCCTTCATTAGCCACAACACTAGCTTTAGTGGTGTGTGCATACATTCGAATAATAGTTGTACTACCCAGGCTTTCTTCTATGAGTATACATACTATCGTATCACAGCCAGCATTGTTCTGCAAGCTAGATCTTGAAATGCCCCTTTTCGACCATGAATGCCACATCATTACTTTTGATTGTGTTATTCTCAGCACAGTGAACAATATGATTATCTGATTCAGAATTGTCAATACCAGTTCATTTCAGCTCACTAACACAAAGGATATCAATCTTTATGCATTCCACTTTATTTTTGATGACTTCTAATTTTCCTAAATTCATACTTTGTACATCCCAGGTCTCAGTGTTCAATTGACGTTTACAGCTGTTTCTTCTAATTTTGAGTCAGGTCCCATTATTCAAGTAAGACCCCAAAGGATCTTATGATCCGTGTCATGATGATAAACTCTCCTTTGAGAAGGCAGCTCTTCTGCAGTCATATTTTGAGTGCTCATTTTCTGGCATTATCTCTGACAATGTTCTGTGTTTGTTCCCAAGATTTTCAGGATCTAACAATATTCTACTTCGGCTTCTATTCCTAAGACTCTCAGTGGCTAATTTCTCAGAAGCACACCGCCTAATTCCTTTTTGAGGTACATTCTTAGGCTGGAAGCTCTGCTGAAGCCTACTTAGTTTGGATGGCTCTGCTGGTATTGAAAGACCAATAACCTGGCTGCCAGCATCATAGCAACACATAAACCACCACAACACGACAAACCGACAGCACAAATAGCCTTCTTTGATGTGACCATAGCTTTGATATAAATGAAGTTTTTTTTTTTTTGTTTTTTTTTTTTGTTTAGGTCATTCAGCATGGCCTGCTTTTAGTATATGAGAGGGCAACCTCCCCACTCCCACCCCACCCCAGCCCTACCAAATGGAGAAAAGCTTCACTGAGCAGAGCTTTCATAGATGCGTTTTCCCCTAGGGGAGCATCCAGAAACTTGCTCTGAGTTCATGCTCCCAATGGCGATACCTGGGAAAATTCTCTTGGGTCACAGTGAATTTTTTGGTAAAAGCCGTTTCACTTGAACTTCATTTACTGAGTGGGCTGATTTAAGAGAACAGTGTGTGGCTGTGAACTTTTGTTTCCTGCTCAGGAAAAATGCCCCAGAATCCACTGTGTTATTAAACAGCATTTACAAGGATATTACAAGCATTACAAGGAAAAAACTTGTGCATGTGTGATATCCTCATTTCAAAAACCGTGAAATGTCAAATGATGACAAAACTCATTGTGGACATCCATCAACTTTCAGAATGAGAGAAAATGTCAATTCATAGTACAGGAGGATTTTGTTTTACCAGGTCAGATTATTAATTGAGTTTTCTATTTATAAATTCTCAAAAGATTGAATAACACTGTGCAACAAAATAGTCCTGGCTTGGGGTAGACAGAGGACTGGTTTTTCCACCACAAAAATGCACTTACTCATACAGCTGTCTCAATGATCCAGTTTTGTGCAAAAAAAAAAACACACAAAAAACCAGTATGGTTCTCTTTCCCCATACTCATTACTTACCTATCCTTACTCCATGTGACTTCCTTTTATTTCCACAAATGAAGAGGGACCTGAAAGGAGAGTGATTTGACTACATAGGGGAAGTGAAGAAAAAAAATGAGGGGGTTACTATCAGCCACCCAAACAGGTAACTTTGCAAAATGTTTCTAAAAATGGAATCACAGATTTGACAAATGTGCAATGGGGAATAATTTGAAGTTGATAAGGTTGTTTTGTTAAAAAAAACTAAATATATAGCTTTGAGAAAAATCTGGGTTTTTTTTTTTTTTCTGTGGATGGGGGTGGGTGGATGGGTGGGCAAACGCTCATAAATTGACAGTGAGTTAGAGTCCAGTAACTCCTGCTGGATTTGGATTTGGGTCCTGCATCTAGTTTATCGATCAGCTGAATTTTGGGATTCATAGGACTCATCTCAGATTCATTCAACTCAGTATTTACCAATCAGTGATTTTCCTTCTTTGTATTCATGCTTCCTGTTCATCAACTCCTACAGGTAAAAGATCAGGGAAAGCCTTCTCCTTATATCTGATCTACAGAAGTGAGCCAGACCTGGACCTTTACAACTGTGGACGCTATCCCTTGATACACATATCTTTCTAGATGCATAGATGTTCAGCTTTTCTGGTTTTGCTTCTCTAGAGCACACAGCCTACTGCATGAACTCTGAAAGCTAGGTTGTTGACAGGCTGAAAACTGGTCTTCCTAGTTGCCCCCACCTCCTTAAGTTATTTGGACAGCAACATTGTTCATGATCATTCTAGCATCTTGGAGTTATCAACAGTTGCACATGTTATGCATCGGACCTGAGACTGCTGATAGCCATCGTGTTTCTTCATGGAGAGTGTTTGACAGAGAATAAAATTGAGTCCAGAAGGGTAGAAGAAAAAATCATGGATCCCTAGGTGCACTCATGGCTAAAGCTCACCAAACCTACCCCTTGGGATTCCCAATTATGGGGCCAACAGAGCTCTTTCTTTTGCTTAAAACGCGAGTGAGGTTTTTGTCATCTGTAACCATGAAAGGCTAATGTTGAGCATAGCAGAAAGGGGGTGTTAAGGATGGAGGGAGGCACGGAGGGGGGAGGCTGCCACCAAGGCTCTATAACTCAGCATCTTTATTTCCCCAATTCTATAAAGAACTGTAAGTTTCTCTATACAGTCATAAATTCTATGTCCCACCAGGGTTGCTTTTGATCTATTGCCTAGTGCCTGGACTTAAAAAGCCACACAAGTGAAAAGCAGAAATCAGTGGAATGTGTTTCAAGAGGTTGTCAGTGGGGAGGAAAAATAGTTCTTGAACAGGTGACTGAAGAAGAAATAACTATGATTATTTGGATTATAGTATCATTGCTTTTGGTATTTTCAATAGGTCCCTGGGGAATCTTTAAAACCTGAAATTGCTTAATAGAAGTTAATCCTTGGAAATCACAAGTGGGAAGAGGCTGATGAGTCATGAGAGTCCCCATCTTGCTTGGTCCTCTGGTGGCTTGGGTACACAAACAATGCTGCATGTAGTGTTACACTGAGAGCAATGGGCAGCTAGAGTTTGCCATGACCTTTCACTGGTGCATAAGTAAATAAGAGAAGAAAACCCGCAGAATATAAAGAAACCTATAGCATGTTTGGAGTCCCTGGCACATAGATTAAATGCTTGGGGACTAAATGAATGGTTGACAGTTGAACCCACTGAAGCACCTCCGACAAAAAGTCTGGCACTGTGATTCATAAAGGTGACAGTCACAAAAAGCCTCTAGTCACTGTGAGTCGGAATCCATTTGATAGCAGTGGGTTTTGAGTTGTGAGCAGGTCTCCTCTGCACACATGGTGGCCCCATGAGCTGGAATTAACATCCCTGCACCTGGTTTGGTTTTGCTTTTCGGCAGCACGTTTACTGTGGCTTTGGCCCCAGCTCCCTCTGTAGGCTGAGACAGGAAAGATAGATGGCCACATACCCCACTTGAAGGAATGGGCATGGGAAACAGGAGCTATGGGAGGTGGACACCTGCCTCGGTGACTTATCTAGAGCTGACAGATCTTGGCATTCACCACCCCTTTGCTTCTACATTTATCCTTTTAAAGTTTCCCAAGCCCTGGGGCTCAGCTTACACCCATAAATCTTTTATTTTTTAAACTCTTGTTTCCACTGGCATTCTGGTTTGACTGCCTATTTCTCATCTCAGCTTTGTGTTCCTTTCTTTGATAGCACTTATAATAGTTTCAGCTCTTTTATTTTCTTATCTGTTTACTGGGTTGGTGAGTCCTCTATCTTACCCTTTGGCATGTAACCCCTGAGGGTAAAAACCACTCAGTTCTGTCCATTGGCACACCTCCTGTGTCTGGTGTAATGTCCTGAACACAGCAGGAGCTCAAAAGCATTTATGAATGAATAAAAAAATTGGATGAATGCTCTCAATTCAGTTGTCCCAGTCCCTAGCAGTCATTGCCATGTCCACATCTATTGCCTGACTTAATGGCCAAGGCTATGCTAGCATGAAAAAAGTGACATTCATTTGCAGCTGCTTTGAGAGAAGAAGGTGGAGCTCAGGAGTACTCTGATGGTTAATGTTATCAGTTAGTTTGACTAGGACATAGTGCCCAGTTATCTGGCCAAACATTAGTCTAATTTTTGTTATAAAACAAGAAGAGCAGCTGTTGTTAGCCGCTTTTGATTCAGCCCTGGACTCATAATGGCCCAGGAACAGTGGGATTGGACTCTTGAACTCTGTAAGATTTTCATTGGCTAATTTTGGAAAGTAGATTGTCAAGCCTTGCATTCTAGTGTACTTGAGTTTGGAAGCTCCACAGAAACCTCTTCCACATCACAGAAGCTAACGCTTGGAAATCCCAAGTATGCAGGTGGGAGGAGGCTAATGAATCACGATAATCTTCATCTTGCTTGGTCCACACAAATCTCTACTAACAAAGGAGTGGTGTGTGTGTGTGGGGGGGGGGCACTGACTAGGAATTAAACCAAGGTCTCTTGCCTGGAGGGGAGTGGTGGTGGTCTGTGTGAGACTTCTACCAAGACTTAAATCAGCTGAAGGTTGAAGAGCAAAAAGAGGAGCTCCTTATGCTGTGCTTTGTCTCTCGACTATAAGCAGCTGTTTTACCAAACCAGCACTACTCTTCATTCTTCCTGTCTCTGACTGCGTTGGTTCATGTAAACTAGAGAAACAAATTCATAAGCATGAATATGAATATAAGGGAAAAGCTTACAGGAGGAATGGAACCCAACCCAGTCCTGTCCAAGGCCATCAGTCCTATGTAGGCCTATATGCCGGATACTAGTCTATAAAGTCTCCTTCTGACTCATGAAGCATGTGCCATGACACCAGGACAATCACAGGCCAGTGGGTGCAGAGTCATGTGTGTCCAGTGGCAGTAGAAGCAGTAGAAACATCCTGGTGCTTGCAGGGATCTCCCCATGGCGCCTCATTTCCAAGGCTCAGCATCCATCAGCAGTATCCATTGGTGGTAGAAGCATCTCATCGCTGGGAGGGGTCTCTCTGTGGCCTCCCAAGCATCTCAGCACTGGTAGGAGTCTCCACATGGCTTCTTCAGCCCCAGAAGTTTGGTTCCATCAGGGTAAGCCCATATGGCTTCTCCTCCGGCTCCTCCAGTCTCCAGGAATCAGGATGTATCAGCATGCTGTCATCTCATCTTGTCAGTAGTTCATCTTCAAGAAACTGAGTCAAGTCTCTCGTCTCCAATTGGGAAATACTGCGAGATTTCCCAGAATTCTCAGGAGAAAGCGATGCCCACACAGAGATCTCATTGACTATCTCCAAACTGACAGGCTGGAATACAATCCTACACTCTCAATCACGAAACTGACATCAAATACATGAATGCCACACTGACCTACAGATTTGGGGATCCAAGTTTTCAGGAATCTTCATCCTGTCACCTGTCATATGGATTTCGAACTTGCCAGCTTCTCTCTCTCTCTCTCTCTCTCTCTCTCTCTCTCTCTCTCTCTCTCTCCTTCACTGGTTCTTCTTCTCTAGAGAAAGGCCCAGACCAACCTGTTGACCTCATAGACACAGATAGGTTTCCATTCTGCCTTAGGCCAGTACTACCATGCAAGGAGCCAGCTCAGTTTATCTCAATCTCACAGTCACATCCACGTTCTTCTTCCTCACCCAAATCACACTGAAAGCAAGCCTCTGATCAACAATCAAAGGAAAACCTAATTGAAGAGGTGCCTGGTATATCACCTCCTTGTCCATATTTTCTGCTCTGTTCAGCAAGCAAGGCTCTACTTCTTTCCAAAGCAGGTGTCAACGTCTACAGAGCGACTGTCCGTTATGCTCCCTGTAGTTATTTCTCCTTTCTATGGTGGGAAAAGGGCTTTCATCTCAGAGACAACACTGAGTGGGTGCCTTTCATCTGTCAGCTCCTTGTTTTGCAACAAACACTTTATATAGTCATAACAGGATGAGACTGATGATGTTCAGCATACCAAATATGCTCTAAACAAATAATTCTGTTTTATGTCCTTTTGAGGATCCAAATAGCCCTGAAAGCCAGGGAGAAATAAGAGACCACAAACATAACATCTGGGGGCTGGTCTTCCCCCATGTCTGATATTCTCCATGGGGCAACATACACACAGAGGGAGACATAGTAAAAGCTTCCGAAAGACAAATTTCTTCAAGTGGGCTTTATTTCCTATAACGCATCTTGACTTCCATGGATGTGACATTTCATTTCAAGAGGAAATCAATATTCTGATCAGCAAATAGACGCAAATGTTGCATTCATTCTCCAAAATGTTACACCAACATTACAGGCACTTTTTGTCCCCAACAGGGCAAGAGGGGATGTTTGAACACATTTTGCTCAAATAGAAATAAGAGGGGAAAGGGGGAACTGAAAGGGCAGGAGGAAATGGTACATAAACATTTGATTATGGAAATGGAAAGCAGTCACTCGAGTTTCCAATTGGGCCCATTGTACTTTGCTCTTTGATCACGCACCCAAGGATCATGAATGAGGGGTGGTCTTCACATCATCACAAGGAACAGCCTCATTTCAGTCTGAGTTTGGCCATGACCTTTGGTTCAGCAGAGTGTCATTGAGTATTTGCTGCCTGCCAGGCTTTTGTTTAGATGTGGAGGAAAATTAAAATCAAGGCACCACTTCTGCTCCAAAATAGATAGCCCCTTTCATTGCAATCCCCTCAATTTGTGACTCCCTTAAAGGATAACTGTACCATGACTCTGATTTTCTCCATCCTTGCATCTCCCAGCAGGACAAGGTTTCTCTTTGAATGTTAACAGTAACACTTCCTGATTCCGAACATTGCTTTACAACTTTACAAAATCCATTCTCCAACTCTCTGGTTTATTTCTTATAGACACTCTGCAAAGGACAGGCTATGCATGGAGACGAATGATTTGGTCAAAAGGCACACAGTGAGCAGGTGGTAGAACCTAGATTCAAAGTCACGTCTGTCAGGTGTAAGCCCTCCCCCCTCCCTCCCCCACCAAACCAGGCTGCAGCACCACTCATGTATCTGAACCTCATTAGAGAGCTTGGATAAAATCCTGTCGACTTCCGCACATCTGATTTATACAGTCATCGATCTCCTTTTGTCTTCTGGTCTTGGAAATAGCTCAAGCCCCTGAGTAACCTTAGCATTATTTTTCTCCTTTCCCCCACTGCAGATAAGAAGGAGACAAACAGAGGCGGCCTCAGTCTGCATCATAATGTGCAGGTATCTTTAATCTCTCTGCTGTCTGCCGGTGTAGATCCAGATCGTACAAAAGACTGACTAATGGGACTTTCCAATCTGACCCTTCAAGTGATGGATCTTGCTTGAGTCCCATCACACCGCATGATAGTCCTTTGACCCTCTGGAAAGGACTCCTACCAACCCTGCGTGCCAAACAAAGAGCCGCGTGCCAGCTGCTGACTATGTGGGATTACCCATGCCTCTGCCTACTGGTGGAGTCTGGCCCCTGGCCTGACAACACTACCATGGGCACCGGAGGTAGACATTTCTCATGCTTAAGAAATCAGTTCTGCTTGGACTCAGGTCTTGCTTTATGAAAGATGATCTGAAGAAGTGAGCAGATAAAAGGGAAAATCCCCGTCAGGAGGGAACCTGGCTCTTTTGGAGCATGCAAACACGAGAGTGATACCTACAGGTTACGTTTCCCGCAATCAGTGTGCAAGAGTACACGTGATAAGGCCTCATAGACTTGGGCCAAACTAAGGTTCTGCCACGGACTGCTGGGGCAGGTTACTTTGCTTCCTCAGCTTCTTGGAGACCTGGCTCTTTCACCTATAAAATAGGCATTCTAATAGTACCTACCTTCAAATAGCTCTTGTGGGAAAAATGAAGGCCACACATACTAAGTGGTTATTACATATCTGTTTCAGAGGGGGTGCTTGATTAGTAGTTCTACTTGGCAATTGAAATGATGGTGGTGATGACAGGGGTATGGGCGACATTGGCAAATAATTGGAACAGCCCTGGATTAAGCTGAATTCTAATTCTGGTCCTACCCAAATCCCCCTATATGGTAACCAAGAGAACTGAGTTCAATTTGTAGCTTTCAAACCTTTTTAAAGACATACTGAATGCTTACACGAGGTTCACGTCTATCTTAAGTGTAGAAGTGACAGGAGATCTGTGTTCTCATCACAGCACCAAGGCACGTGTGAAAACCCACAAAATCATAGTTTTGTTGTTGAACTTACCAGGTACCTGAGAATGCAAAAACAGAAAAACCAAATCAACCATGGTATGAACAAGACATAAGAAAATGGTGAACCCTTCCTGTACTCTTTCCTGGCAAAGCATTGAGAGGAAAAGAAATATTAGATCTCTACCATTAAGGAGAGGACAATGGAAATGTTAATTCACTTCCAGAGGCCAGGTGTGGTATGGAATGACAGATCAGGGATTTGAGATTCCTAGTTTGAGATTCCTAGATTCCTTCACTGACCTGATAACTCATTTCCAGGCAATTGAGTACTTCGTTGAGAGATGTCTCTGAAGTCTGAAGGAACTCTTCCTAAGTTCAAGAAGTATTTTCTGTAAGGATCAGAGAAATAAGGCAAGGAAACAGAGTATTCCACCTGAGCCACTCCAGAACAGTATACAGTTGAGATCAGGATTTAGCATTCTGAAGTATTCTCTACAAACAGATGTTTTCTTAGGAATGCAACACCTAGAGCAAGACTGGAGAACTAACAGAATTGCCCCACAAAATTCAAAATCCTAGTTGACAGAAAGCAAAGAAGATACCCATTTCTGTGGCTGGGAAATTTCCCTGGAAACTTAATTATGATCAGAATTCAGGTCTTATAGAAGAGAAAGACCTGAACTCATTTTCAAAATATTTCAGTTCAATAGTAAATTGAGTAAACTGAGAGCTGCAACAAACCCATGTGTCTGAACTGTAGATCGGTTTGATTCATCCCCTTCTCTGGCTCAAAAGATGGGCATGAGAAAAGGGAACTTTTTTCTGGTGGCAAATTGAATTTATTTCAGTCTCTGTTCTTGTCATATACAAAATGCTTGACATACAATAGAAAATCTCAAGACACATGAGCAAGGAAGAAAACATGACTCTAATTAAGAGAAGAAATAGTCAATATAAGTAAACCTCTGGAGGAAACATATGTTGACCAGAATTATCAGACAATACTTTAACATAACTGATAAAATAACAAAAGGATCAAAGTGCAAAACCTGGACATCAAATGAATGAGGTAAAATAAGTAATTTTTAATTAGTAATATCCTAATTAATAAACGTGGAATAAGATCATCAGCAAATAACCACTAGAATGACAACCATGGTAAGTGCTGCTGGCAAAGCACCGCTGATTAATGCCAAAATTTCAGGGTACATTTTTAAGAAAAACAACTATTTGCTTATATTCAAAATAACTTCCCCAAATATATTAGTTACTAAGGTGGTTTGAATATACGTCCAAACGTCTATCTTAGCTCCACTGTGGGAGTCATGTGCGTATGTTAATTTTATAATTGAAATGTAGGGGTGGAGTCTGGCCTGATAATCAGGAGAAAGCCATTGAGTAGCTGATGAGGCCTCTGTGTGCGCATGGCTTTCACCTGAGACTCCTGGGAAATCTCGTGGTATTTCCCTCGTGAAGATGAGAAGCTATCTTCCCCAGTTGTTGGGAGTTAGTTTCAGAGACGATTAATCTCGGACAAGTCAAGCTGGCAGCGTTGGAGAAGTTGGAGGAGCCAGTGGAGAGACCACACGGCTTAGCCCTGATGAAGACAGACCTCTGAAGCTGGAGCGGCATGTTGTTGATGGACCTGAGCCCTGGAAGCAAGGAGCCACGGGGTGACCCCTGCCAGCGCCAGAATTCTGCACCCACTCACCTGTGACTTCCTGAGTCAGAAGCAGACATTATAGACTGATTGCGGGCATATGGGTTAATATATTGGACTTATGACTTTGCACTGGACTGGATTGGGATGTCTTCTTAGTGTCACATTTCTTTTGTATATAAACCCTTTCTTTATGCCTATATGTGTGTCTTTGATATTTGTTCCTCTAGTCTATCTGGACTAACACATCCACCCACTTACTTGTAATGAATAGAATATTGAAAAGAAAAAGGTCATAATTTAATCATAGAGAAATTAGCACACTTTAACTCTGTGATCAGTGTAGCTTTACTGGTGGCAAGAATGTTGTTCTCATAACCTTATTGCATTAGGGACTTTATTTATGTGGTAATTACCTTCCAACTAGGCAATGTCAGACAGATAATTGTTTGACAATCTGAAAAATCAAAGAGGTATCCTCATAGTCTCTGATCAGTGCTCCGCAAAAGAGCTAAGAGCATTGTGATAGGTTTATTGTGCCAACCTGGCCAATAGGAAAATATGGGATTAATTGAAGGGCAGTTTAATTGAAGGATGGAGAGATAAATGGCTCAGCAAACCTCACCTCTCTTGTCTCTTGCTCTTTGATGATCAGACCAGTGTGCAGGTGCCTTAGCTGATTCTCTGCCGCAACTTGCGAGCTACCCTAGCTATGGAACACCCAACTCATGGATGGTGTCGCTGTCGTTTGCGGTTCCTTCAAGATCTGCTTCGCCACACTACTGCTGCATACATCTCTTGAGCTGGGGACTGTTGGATGGCCCTGTCATCTCTCTGACTTTTGGTGACCTGCCTGTTTGCTGCATGTGGTTGGATTGCCTGGATTGCTCTACACAGGACTCATCTGTTTGCCTCCCTGACTTGCACCTGGCGGCCCTCGTGACTTGAAGGGCCCGCCAGTGTATTAGTTGTCTCATGGGAGTGAGTTGTACTGAGCCAATTGTATTGCTCTGTAGACTAATTAGATGTTCATTTCTCATTTTGTATCTATCTCTAGCTATAAAATCATAAGTGTCCTGGTCTTGTATCTCTATAGAAACCTTTTTAACACAAGCATGAATGATAAAGAAAGACAAAGCAACTGCTATAAATTAGAGAATGTTAGTCCGGGTTGACTAGAGAAATTCATCCACCAATACTAGTTCTTCAGACTCACAAAATCATATCCAATGATGCAGAATGCAGAAAGATCACAGACCAGAGGGTGGAAAATCTTGTGAATCTGATGGTGGTGGAAGCATCTCCAGGGCTCTTCTGCCATCAGCATGACTCCCTGTGGCTTGTTAACAGTAAGGTCAAACAGAGAGAGAGTGTGACTTGCCTCTCAGGAGAAAAAAGGGAGGAAGTTCCCAGAATCCTCATTATTAGGTCAAACCCAGAAGAAGGCATCATCCAGGCTGTGACATGATCAACCAGCTAATCTCCACCCTTCATTCTTTTATCAAATTGACATGATATTATGTAACTGCCATGGTAAGAAAATATAATATCTAGATACAATGTAATATCCTTAAATGGACCTTGCCCCAGAAAAAGGATATTAGTGAAAAAAAAAGCTTGGTGAAATCTAAAGAAAATATGTATCTGACTGTAGTCTGTAGTTTAGTCAACAATATTGTGCCAATATTAGCTTTATTGTTTTGATAAATATATCATGATTCTGCAAGATTTGTACCTTAGGGCAGAGGTTGACATTTTGTTTTTCTTTATAGCAGCAGTTAGCAACTATTTTAGGTTCTGCAGGCCATATGGTCACTGTCAGAACTGTTCAGTTCTGACATTGTTGTACAAAGACAATCATAAATAATGCATAAATGAGTGGGCAGGACTGTGTTCTTATGAAGCATCACCTACTAAAGAACCAGTGGCCTGGATGTGACCCACGGGCTATAGTGTGTTGAACTCTGAGAAGGTGAAGGAGGTCTCTGCAGGAACTGTATGTTCTTATCTTGAAAATCATTTCTAAATCTTAATTTACTTCAAAACAGAAATTATATGAAATGCCAATGAAGTCTAGAGATTTTTTTTTAGAAACAGCACCTATAAAATTAAAATGGAAATTCTATAAATCTAAAGTAAAATATCAGAAATGACAAATTAATTTGATGTGCTTGAGAGCAGAATGGGCTCAACACATGAATGCATCAATAAACTTGAATAGAGATCAAGTGACATAAGATGTCCGAGATGAAAAACGAAGCAGAAGAGATCAAGAAAACAAATACTGAAGGCACGCGGGATATCAAGGGGGTTTGGAGCCCAGGAGAGAGAAAAGGAGTGGCTCGGCTGAAATATTTGAAGAAACAATAAACAAAAACTTTCTAACAGTGATGAAAGTCTCCAAAGCACAGATTCAAGAAGCTTAAGAACATCCAGAGTCCACGTGAAAGTCAGTACATAAACAGATCAAAGTCAAATTGCTGAAAGCCAGAGTTTAAAAGCACACATTAAGAACAGAGATAGAGCATGCTGTATACCATGGTGCAGTGTGAATAATGGCTGCTTCTCGCCCAGGCTACTACCAAAGGACATCTTTAAAATGGGAATCATGAGCAAATACAAACTTGTCCATTTCACATTGTGTGACTGAGATCATATCCTTCAAATATGAAGGCCCGTTTAAGATATTTCCAGGCAGACAGAACTGTATGATAAAAACAGCTGACAGAACTTATTTTTTAGATTCAGAGGAAGACACCAGATGGAACTCCATATGTGTGGGTGACTCTTTGACTAAGTAAGGGATACCTTCCTTTCTTCAGCAACACACATGTGTGTGCATATATACATAGACACATGTATAGATGTTCATATATAGTAAAAATTTTTTATAAACCATTAAAGCAAAAACAAATTTAATATATCATGGGGTTTAAATCCCTATATAAAATACTTTTAGAGGAAGAAATGAGCAAAATGGGCAATGAGGGCAAGTGGAATGGTACCAGTGCAAGATTAGACTATCATAATATATTATCATTTAAATGAAGAATATATTGTTTTAAAGATGTGTGGCAGTCATGTACTCTCATGTCAATTTCATGATTGGGAGTCTAGGGGTGGAGTTTAGCCTGTAATCTGGAGATAGCCAATGAGACCTCTGTGTGGGCATGGTTTTCTCCTGAGAATTTTGGGAAGTCTCGTGGCATTTCCCAATTGGAGATGAGAGACTTGACTCACTCTCTTGTTGTCTAACTACTGGCCAGACGAGATGACAGCATGCTGATAGATCCTGATTCCTGGAGACTGCAGGAGCTGGAGGAGAAACCTTATGCACTTACCCTGATGGAACCAAGCCTCTGGGGCCAGAGAAGTCACATGGAGACTAGTGCCGAGATGCATGGGAGACCACAGGGAGACCCCTACCAGCACTGAGATGCTTCTACTGCCACTGGACACACAAGACTCTGCATTCACTGGCCTGTGATTGTCCTGGTGTCATTGCACATACTTCGTGAGTCAGAAAGAGACTTTATAGACTGGTATCAGACATATGGGCTACTATCGGATTTATGACCTTGGACTGGACTGGGTTGGGATGCTTTCTCTATGTTCCCTTCCTTTTGTATATAAACCTTTCCTTTATACCCATATGCATGTTTATGAGTTTATTTCTCTCGTCAATATGGACTAACACAAGATGCATAGAGTAAATTCTTAATAATCAAGAAATATATGATGCAAACTGATACAACTCGTGAAAATTCAAGGAATTCAAAAGTCAAAGAGAAAAAGGGGAGAAAGAATAAATGGGGATCAATACCAAATGCCAAAATGGGGGCCTTAAACCCCACACTGATAACATTTTGTCACCCATAACTACTTGACTAGACTAAAGACAAACCAAGCACACTGACACCAACTCAATCCGCCTCCTAGCAACCTGCTAAGGGTGGTGTCTGAGGTTTCTGCAGAGTGCTGAGATGGCTTCAACCACTAGCCTTGCCAGTTAGCAGCCCGTGCCTCTTTGACAGCACTGCCAAGTCTGCTGGGTGAATCCCATAGAATGTTAAAAGACAGAAATGACCAATATAGATTTACGAGCAAACATTTTTTAGAAAGGTAAAGCCAAAACACCCCCCCCAAACAAAACTCAAAAAGAAACTATTTATTATGTTTCAAGAAACACACTACTTTGCATAACCATTATGCGCACGATGATATTAATACAGGAAAGATTAAACTTCACACAAAGTGCTATTGCTAGGTTTAAAGAGGTGTGACACATAATGATAAAAGGAACAGTTTATCAAGTGCTCAGAGCCATCCTAAAAGAATAATAATAATAACAAACCTCCAAATACACATAATACGCATAATACACAAATACGCATAATAACAAACCTCCAAATACACGAAGCAAAATTCACAGAACTCAATGGGAAAACACACAAATGCATATGACTAGTTAGAAATGTTAACACCGGTCTTTCAGGAAATTGAAAATCATGCAGATCATAAAGGGAAAAAGAAGTGAAGATGCATTATTGTTGTGAGGTGCTGTCAAGCCAGTTCTTATAATTTACAGCCAGCAGAATGAAACACCGCCCAATCCTGCACCATCCTTGCAAGTGCTGGGTTTGCGCCCCTTGTTGTGGTCACCACGTCAACCTCTCCGCTCTGCCTCTTTTCCACAGCCCTTCCATGTTACCAAGTGTGATGCCCTTCCCCAGAGACTGGGCTCTCCTGATGATGTGTCCGAAGCACAGGAGATGCAGTGATACTGTCCTTACTTCAGGGAAGGTATAGAAAATTTAAATATCACCCACCAACTTAATCTAATCGACATTCATGTGCTATCACAATGAACAACTACAGAATGCATATTCTTTTTAAGTGCATATGAAATATTGACCAAGGTGGAGATATGCTGGGCCCCCAAATGTCCCAATAAACACCCAAAGTTTAAAATTATACTTAGCATGTTCTGCGATTGCCATGGTATCAAAGGCATTGGAGGATAAATTAAATAATTCTTAAGTATTAAGTTAAACAACATCCTCCAAAATAACCTATAGGTCAGATAAAAGATCACAATAATGAATAATACTTTGAATATATTGATTAGCATAAGTCGTTAGATTCAGCTAAAGAACTACTTGGAGGCTTTATAGTTTTGAAATAAACACTTTAGAAAAAAGGAAGGTGCAAAATCAATGATCCTGGTTCTGTCTTAAGGAACTGAAAAATACAGAACAAATGAAACTCAAAATCAAAAGAAAATAACAGAAATAGATGGCTATTAGGAATGTAAAAACAACAAAACCCACAAAATCAAAGCAAATGAAAATAAGAATGAGCATTGGTGAGATAAGAGAAATTATGAAAAATAAACTTAGGAATAGATTATTGGAAAAATTAATAAAATTGATCGACCTTCAATATATGTTTTAAGAAAATATAAGGGAGACAACAAGTTGTATAGACTAAGAATAAAAAACAAAATCATCAGTGCAGATCCTACAGACATTGAAAGCAGAAGGAATTATCATAAACAACTTTATGGCAACAATTTCAACAACAGAGATGAGATGGAGAAGTTCATTGCAAAGCACAATTTACAGATTTCTTGCATACCTACTGTCTAGACCAGTCCCTAGGAAAGACCATCAGGCCTGCTACAGCAGCAGAGGGGCAGCGAAAGAGAGGAAGGTCCTCATGGACATGTCTGACAAAGTGGCTCAAGCAATGGTGAGGCTGGTGCAGGTCGAGGCAGTGGTTTGTTCTGTTGTACCTAGACTGGTTTGAGTCAGAACAGACATAATGGCACTTAACAATAACATCTAAATTATATTTATATCAAAGTCTCTCCCTCAAAGAAATTGTTTATAGAGGTGGCTTTGGACGTGAATTCTATCAAATATGCAAAGGAAACATAATACCAACTCATGGTTTTTTTTTTTCCAGTTTTAGAAAATAGAGGAAGAAACACATCCTTTTAGGAGCAAAAGCTATACTTACCTCTTTATCCCTCTGTCTTCTGACCAAGGAACATTCCAGTCCTTTCAAGTCCTGCATGTTGTAGTTTCTCTCACATGTCCCCTCTGGCTGTTTGTCTCTTCACTTGGCCGCTTCTCTTTTGAGTGATGCGAGCTACTGTTTAGAAGCACTTACTAAGTACCAGACCCTTATGACCCCTCTGTTCTTGACATTTGTACTGAAGAGAGACTGTTGCAGAAATGTTAAACAATGGGGTGACTAGGCGGGGCTAGGAGCCCTGGTGCAGTAGGGGTTACATGTTGGGCTACAATCTGCAAGTTCAGCTGTTTAAAAACCACTAGATATTCTGAGTGAGAAAAGAGAGGCCTTTCTACTCATTTAAAAAGTTTGTCTCAGAAACTCAGGGGGGCAGTTCTACGCTGCTCCATGAGCCACTCTAAGTCAGCATAGACTCCACAGAGAGGTTGAGTCGGAGCCACAGAAAGGAGCGAGAGCTCAGTCAGGAATGAAAAAGCAAAGAAAGGCTTCATTGAGTCAGGGAAAAGCTCTCGGGTAGTTCTGTAACCTGAGAGTTAGGCTAGAGAAAATTGCAGTTTGTTGATGAGGTGGTGGGAGATATATAGGGTATGAGCCAAGGTCATATGGACCAAGGGGAAGGGAGGTTTTCAGGGCTGCTGTTTGCAGGTTTCGGTCAGGAAATGTCCTGTTAGCAAATCCTCTTGATTTTTAGAGACTTGCTTCCCAGAATGCTGGAGAGAGGGGGCTGTGTGGACCCTGCCTGGAGAGATAGGCTCCCTGACGTGTTGGAGGCAGGGGTTACAAAATCCAGCAGGCTGTCTTCCTAGTGGGTGGGGAGCTGCCTGATTCAGACCGGCCCCAATTATCCAGGGTAGTGATTCTGCATTGATTGGATGCAAACACAGACAGTGTGAAGCTAGTGCTTAATCCTGTGTCTATCCTCAAGCCAGAGAGCATTCTATGTAACAACTGGCTCCTTGACTTCTTACATTTCCCAACTTTATTCTTCCGTACCCCCAAAGTTATCCTCCTACCTGTGACTACCTCCTGAAATCGCATCCCCTCTTTAGTACCAATCTCAGGTATCTATAGAACAGCCACTCCTGGGACCTCAGAGAAGAGAGGATGGAGGAGTTCAAGCTGTGGCCTCTTCTAACTGTTTCTCTGAATCCCCAGGCCCTGGTTGATGACTTCAACCTCTGTGGTCCATCCAAGCCCCTGGCACACAGTAGCTGTTTGACTTTGACATCAAGAATTTGTAGTTACATGACATTGAATGATGGGTATGGGAACTGGCTGGGTTCATGGGGCCATATAGCCCATGATAGTTGTTTCTCTAGAAATAGACCTCTCAAAGTACACTCCAAAGTATGTGGAGTGGTGTTTGTTGGCAGACCAAGTCTTCTAGTTTCATAGCCTTTAGGGAGTTCAGATCACAGTGGAGCACAATAAAAATGTGACCAGCCAGATAAGGAGATGGCACTTCGAAAGTCAGGGCTTTGGGTGTCAGAGACATTAGTACCAGTTGGGTGGTATCATAATGAGGTGGGGATGGCACCAGAAAATGGCATAGTTAGTTAACAGGCTGCAGTTTCTCTCTGTAGAAACTGTATGAGATATGGAACCAGTCCCTCATCCAACCAGGTACACATGACAGAGGCTTGAGAAACGTTCCCTGCCACAGTTAATTTTTCATTGTGACAGAAATAACCTAACAAAACACCTGCCATTTTGACAGTTTCTACATGTGCAACTCAGTGCTGTGAAGCCATTGTCAGTATCCTTTTCCAACATATGCCAACTTCTTTAAGCCTCCAAGCTGTGATTCGCCCAACTCCTTTCCCCATCACTCTTAGAAGCCACAAATAAGCTTGGTTTCTGTATATCTGCTTGTTTTGTGTAAGTAGATCATATAACACCAGGTACCATTGTGATTAACTTATTCTCAACCTGGTGTTTCCAAGGTTCATCCATTTGTAGTGGGCTTGTCTGGACTTCATTGCTCTGTCTTATGTGTGCCAGTGTGCACCACATGTGCTTTCCCACCCATCTCTTGATGATGATGACCTGATTTTACTATTGTCATTATTTTCCTGTTCACAAGTGTTCCAGAGACTGTTGGCATACAGAATAGACTACAGCGGTTCTCAAGCTGTGGGTTGTGACCTCTTTGGGGGTCAAATGACCCTTTCACGAGGATCGCCGGATTCATCACAGTAGCAAAATGACATTGAGGAAGTAGCAACAAAAGCAATTTTGTGGTTGTGGGGTCACCACCACATGAAGACATGTATGAAAGGGTTGCAGCATGAGGAAGGTTGAAAACCACTGGAATAGTCTAAGAAAGTTTTATAAGAGTGTTCTCCTGAAAAAGCAAAGACAGGGGTCAGGTTCTGCCATGGAGATTGATTTGTTTTCAGCATTTAGGGCATGAGAAGTTGCCTCCAGCCACAGTGGGTAGGGACTCTATATAGGAGTTTGTCAAAGAGGCAAAGAGGACCTTCTACCTGGAGAGGCTTGGAATTCTGATCCTTGAAGAGGAGAGACCTCTGGAGGAAGGCATCTCTCTTGCTTGAAGCCTGAAACTTCACAGAGGGGAGAGATGAATGACCTTATAAAAGGGTGTCCTCAAGCTGGCTCCAATTCATAGCAACCCGATATATAAGAGAATAAAATATTGCCTGTCCTGTGCCAGTCTCAGAATTGCTACTGTCTTTGAGCCCAAGTATATGCCACTATTGCTTATCCATTCATCTGTGCGTAGTGATATTTCTATGTTTATGACTACTGTTATTATTTTCACAGTTTACAAGGGCCAGGGAGTCTATTAGTCCAAGTAGCAATCTATTTTGTTGAAGGTCTTCTTTATTTATTCTTTTTCATTGATCCATAAGTGTGTGTAGTGTTCCTGATGCACCTTGGGCCCAGTGAGAAGAAAGATAGGGTGTGTGCCACTATGGTGTGGGACCATGTGGGACACAGGTTTAGGGATGGACAGTATACACTCATGATATAGCTCAGTTTGGAAGGTTTATTTATTTCCCAGGGCTGCTGTACTCTCGCAGTTCTATAGGCTAGGAATCCCAAACTGAGGTTAGCAAGGTTTGTACTCTCTCTCTCGAGGACTTAGAGAGGGCTTCTTCTTTTCCTCTTCCATCTTCTGATGGGTCCATCTGTTCCTTGTGGAGTGTCTGCTTCACTCCAACCTCTGCCTCAGTGAGCACATGACCTTCTCCAGGTGTCCATTCTCCCTTTGCCTTACTTCTGTTAAGATACTTCTCACTCTAGTCCAGGAGGCACTCACCTCAAGATACTTAACTCTATTGCATCTACAAAGACTTGGCTCCAAAGAGGAAAGACCATTTTCACCATGGAGGTTAGAGCATGGATGTGTTTTTCTTAAGGCAACCATTCAACCAGCTAGAGAATGAGCAATGATGCCTTGGAATGGCTTCCTGGAAACGGCTGTGCCCCTTGGCTGGGGAGTCAAGTGGAGCCATTCCAATGAAGAGGGAGAGGAAAATCGGGGGTCTAGGCAGCATCTAAGCACCAAGTTTAAACAGGAAGCCACTGCAAGTAAGGATAGGTGGGAGGGGAGGAAGCATTTAAGAATTAGAGGAAAGTTGCATATTTCATTGTTGCTACACTGTACCTTGACTGGCTCATCTCCTTCTTGTGACCCTTCTGTAAAGGGATGTCACTTCACCTATTGCTGGGCTTTGGGTCCTCTATCTATACTCCCCCTCTTTTATAGTGAGTTCTTTTTTATATATATTTTTACTTCTTTGATGCTTGATAACTGATCCCTTTGACATCTCATCATCACACAGACTGGTGTGCTTCTTCCATGTGGGCTTTGTTGCTTCTGAGCTAGATAGCCACATGTCTAGTTACAAATCCAGCTAGACCAGGGGATGTACACTGGTACAGATAGAATCCGGAAACATTGGGAATTCATGATAGATGATCCCTTCAGGACCAGTGGTGAGAGTGGTAATAAGGGAAGGGTGAACTAGAAAGGGGGAACCAGTTGCAGGGATCTACATATAACCTCCTCTCTGGGGTGTGGACAATAGGGAAGCAGGTGAAGGGACACATTGAGCAGTGTACGATATGACAAAATAATGACAATTTGTAAATTACTAAGGGTTCATGGTGGGGGGGGGGAATGAGCCAGGAGGGGAAATATGGGAAGTTAATACCAGGGGCCTAAGTGGAAGGAGGATGTTTTGAGAATGATGATGGCAACAAATGCACAAATATGGTCTGCATGCAATTGATGTATGTATTGATCATGATAAGAGTTGTATGAGCCCCCAATAAAAATTATTTTTTTTTAAAAAAAGGATGGGTGGGTGCAGAAGTGGTGAACTTGAATCAAAAGAACAAGTGACCTTGGATACAATGCAAACTCTAGGGATTTGAGGATTGGGGCACTATCTTCAGATACTGGTGAGTTACCGTAGATATGCTGGAGGGGAACAAGTTCAGTTTTATGAGGGCAAAAAGAGAATGGGGTGGGGGTGGGGGGTACCTGACCAGAGAGGAACACCTCTATGGCAGGTGACTTGAGAAACCAGTTCCCTCCTGCCCACCTCTTGCCCTGCTTGGATCATCTGTGGTTGTGATACCCACACACTTACCTCTCCCCACTAGTTTGGGTATATTGGGGGCAGGTGTGAGACTGAGGTGTGCCTGGCTGACCCTTTCGGAATAACTGTGTAGATCCGACAGATGGGGTCTGAGGCTAATTGAGATTGCAGGTGTGGAGTGGAAGGCAGTTTGGGCCGCGGGTGCGAGGAGCTAATTTCCCTTTTTAGTATGCCTGCTGCTTCTTGCTCTACCTCCTATTGAACTATTCATCTATAACATTGGTAGGCCTATTAAGAGGAAATACAATTTCATAGCTAAAGATAAGAGATTAGACAGATCAATTTGAAGCCTGTGAAATAGACTGAAGTGGGGGAAAGAGAGCAATTTCCAAATGATGGTCTTGCAGACGGTGGGGCTGTTGGTTTATTGGATTGTACACTGACTCCTGACTGCAGCCAATACGACTTTTAACGACAGGGCACTTACACCCACTCAAAGGTATCAGGGACTGGGGCACCATTAAGGAGGAGTCTAGAAGCCAGCTTAGAGTTGTAGGGAAGGTACAGAGCTTTGTAACCGGCTCTCGGTGTGCCAACTTCTTCTAGCCAGAATGTGCCTTCGTGGTCTTTGCTGTGAAGCTCTTCATCCAATGAACTAGGGTGGCTAATAGCAATGCAGTGAAATTACCTGCTTATACAAGGACTCTTCAGAAGACCCTGGGGAGAGGCTGGGGTCCATGTTAGCAGCCCAGGTGGTTAGCTGGATGTTGCTACTTGAGCAGGATGAATTGCAAGCCCATGCTCCTCCCTGGTGCACTTGCCTCCCCGCTCTCTTCCAGCAGGTGGTCACAGTGCAGTAGCCCATGCACAGCTCATTAGAACTCTTTTGTTCTCAACTTCTTATGGTGAACTGATTTACAGAAATATGATCGGTTTAATAGCCAATAATTTATTCATATTTTATTTCACCCCATTGGTCACTAGTTCCTCAATGTACCATCATAATTCCCACTTCCTCCCTTGACTACATGTTGCTTTCCCTCCATCTTTCCCAACTTTTATAAACTTGGTCTTTGAGTGAATTTTGCCATTTTTATATTAAATGGTTGGTTATTCGAAGGTGTGCACATCTCACTAATGTCATTGTTTCTCTTATAGACCTTACTCTCAGTTGGCTGAGTTCTGACTGAGCCATGGGGGGAGCTCTTTTCCAAACCTATCCAAACCTGAAGGATGACTAATGACCCTAATAGCAGGGAACTCCTCCAGCTCCTATTTGGACTGTAAATCTGTTTTTTTTTTTATTATTTTGAGTTCTGTTTCACCTTTATCTCCCATTCTATGCAGGACCTTCTCATGTGGTCCCTTGCAAAATAGTTCCAGGCACCATGTAGTTCTGGACTCAGGATCATGGTGGCCGATGTTCACATGAGTCCATCAGTCATTGCACTACATGTTTCCATGTGCCGTCACTTTTCACCCCTTCTATTTCTGCCAGCTAGAAAGAGACCAAAGAGTGACACCTTACATAGCTGCTCATGAGCTTTTAAGATCTCATTCATTTTTCACCAAAGTAGGATATGGAGTATTATCTTGTAGACTGTGTTGATCCACTTGAACTTGCTGTTCTCTGTGAATATGATCCCAGGCATCAGGCTCAGTGACTCATTTTCTCAAGCTGACTGGCTATGTCTAAAATGATATTTTAACTTAACCTCCTGTATGCCCAACCACACTCATGGATATATGTATATATGCATATCACACACAAAGGTACATGAACATAAATGAGGAGGTACCCAAAAATTAGCATTTTTTCAAAACTATATATATAATATTTTTAAAACCACCTTATCACCTTCGAAGTATTCTTCATTACACTTAATACATTTGTCAAATCTGTGATTTCATTCTTGGGAACATTTTTTCAAAGTCATCTGTTTGGATGGCTGCCACCACCTCTCATGTTTTTTTCTTCACCTCTTCCAGGTCTTCAAATAGCTGTGCTTTCTTATCCCTCTGCTTTCTTAGAAACAAAAAGAAGTTGCATAGAGTAAGGTCAGGTGATTGAGGTGCATGGAACAAGAGAGGCATGCTTGTTTTTTGGCACAAAAACCGGCCCTGAAATGGCTGCTTGAGCAGGCGCATTGTCATGGTAGCAAAGCCAGACCCATCTTCCACAAATCAGGCCATTTTTGTCATATACTGTTATGTAATCTTTTCAGAACCTCTAAATAGAAAGCTTGATTAAGTCTGGAACAAACTTTATATGCATGATGAGTGGACATTTCCAACTGATTGGAATGAAGTTTATCATAAATTAAAAGTCCAGCTTTTTAGAAATGAGAAAAAACCATTCACACACTTGTACATTTTCCATATTGCTGTCCTTGTAAACTTATGTTCAACATCACAACAGTTTCTGTGGCATTTTTCCTGAGCAGGAAAGAAAAAAGATCACAGTTCCATGCTGCTCTCTTAAATCAGCAAACAAACAAACAAACAACGCCCTAAAACAAGCAAAAGATGACGTTTGAGTGAAACTGCTTTTAAGAAAAATTTCACAGTGCCCAGAGAGAATCTTCCCAGGCAATGCCACTGGGTGCACTAAATCAGAGTGCGTTACTGGATGCTCACCTCATGGGGAAAAATGCCACCATAAAAAGATATACTGTCTGGGGTCTTAAAGGCTTGAAGATAAACAAGCGACCATCTAGCTGAGAAACAACAAAACCCAGATGGAAGAAGCACACCAGCCTGTGTGATCATGAGGTGTCCAAGGGATCCGGTACCAGGCATCTAAAACCCAAAACAAAATCATACCTAAGATGAATAGAAGGAGGAGGATGGAATGGATACCCAATGCCCATCTATAGACTATTGGACATCCCCCCACAGAGGGTTCATAGAGAAGAGATGAACCAGTCAAGGTGCATTATAGCACCAACATAGCACACAACTTTCCTCTAGTTCTTTGGTGCTTCCTTCTCCGCACTATCATGACCTGGATTCTACCCTAAAAATCAGATTGGACTAGAACATGCATAGTGCTACAGATAAGAGCCTGCAACACTGAGAATCTAGGATAGATTACCCCCCCTCCTCCAGGGACAATAATGAGAGTAGGGGTGTCAAGAGGATTAGGGGTGGAGCGGGGGCGAGGAGAAAAGGAGAATCAATCACAAGGTTCAATCTACAGCTCCCTTTTAGGGGGACAAACCACAGAAAATAATGGAAAAGTGGGTGACAGAGGATGATTTAAGATATGAAAATAATGATCTATAACTTATCAAGGGTTTGTGAGGGTGGTCTGGTGGGGGGGGGCAAGAAACAGAAAGCTTATCTCAGGGGTTCAAGTGAAAATGATCACGGCAGCATATGTGCAAAATGTGCTTGACACACTGGATGAATGTATGGATTGTGATAAGAGATGTAGGAGTCCCCAATAAAAGTATTTAATTAAAAAAAAGAAGAAAAGAAAGTTTCATTTGCTGGAGCATTTTTTGTTTGTTTTTGGCATGGTTACCCCCTTGTATATTATATATCTATGCATATGTGCATATACAGACTCTCCGATCTACTCGACCTGCATGTCCATCTATGCTTTTACTCATAGATTGCCGTTATTGCAGGATTACATATTTAACAGGATTTATCTTTGTTGCCTTTAACTCTTGTACTCTTCCCAGTGCTTTCTCCTTCCATCTTTTCCTATTTTTTGCCCACCTGCCTCTGTGGTATAGTGCCTTCCCCTTCACCAAAACTGACATGTGCTTTCAAAGTGGGTGATACTGCCCCCTGGGGGTCACTAGAATGGTTGAGGGAGGGCTCCCAAAAAAAGTCTTAAGGGGTCTCAGAAGAGCACTCAATATTTTTTTCTTAATTTAGAACATAATTCTGAAGCATTTCATGTCTAGAAAGGAGCTTACTATTATTGCCTTGTAACCTAAAGGAAATTTCTTGATGGTTTTGTGTGTCTTTTCTTAATGATAATGTGCTGCTTATTGCTTGTTTCTCTTGGGGTGTAAGATAATGCATGTTAAGGGTTAAGCATAGTTCTTAACATGCAGAAAACCCTGTACAGATGTTGGCTATTGTCACCAAAATAATCACAATCATCATTATCACCCTTACCACCATCACCACCACATTCACTTCTACCATTTCTATCTCCTCCACCACCAGTACCACCACCAACATCATCATCGCACCACTTCTGACATCCTCACCAGCACCTCCACTATACTCATCATTTCTTCTCATCACTACCACTGCCATCATCATCACATTCACCACTGCGATGTTTAGGATTGTGTACCACCTTGTCTGGGTCATGATTCTCAGTGACTTGGCTGTTGGAAAGCAGTCTAGCAGTTATGCGGTGATGATCATCTTCCACAAAAAGTTTTGATATAATGTTATCACCCCTGTGATGAGATTACACACACACACACACACACACACACACACACACACACACACTGGCTTCTTTGCTCAGTCTATATGCTGCATCTGGTCCATCATCATATGATCTCTTATTCTTTGGACTTGAACCAGCACCTTGTCATGTTTCCTACTATTATTAATATTGTCAGCATCCATAGCCAATGAGCCAGTAGCCTCCTATATTGCCTGCCATTCTTGGTTTTTTAGCTCCTGAAGCTATGTGAGTCCAAAGAAGCCTCCAGTCTGGTATCTGCCCATAGACTTGAGACTTGCCAACTTCTACATACATTTTTTTTTTTACAAATAAACCCCTTTATTTTATATGCATTACAGATATTACCTCTCCAGAGAACTCAGACTAAGACAACTACCAGCACTATGAAAATCACAGTCTTTACTATCACGATGATTACCATTATCATAGAAATAACATGGGGCCCTGGCTGACATACAGAAGGGGGAGGAGAGGAATTTCCATCATCAATATTTGTATGATGCTGAGGTCAGATATGCTTCCACCTTCCCCTCCTTGCCTCAACCCACCAACCCCCTTGCTTCCACCGTCCAACTTCTTTGCCAATCCAGACACCGACTGCCATGTTCTCTACCTCTCAGCTGCTTGCAGAGTGCATTACGCTGGCCACACAGAACTGAGAAGTAATATCCATGATTGTGGGGCTTAATCAGGGTGTTAACAGATGACAAATGCTCGAGAGACAGGGGAGCCTATTGTCAGTTGTGCTGTCAGGCAGGCCTGCCTCTTGTCCTTGGCCTCTCAGCCACATGACCCCTTGGTCTTTGCTTTGCTTTGATAATATTACAAAGCTCTTTAAAGGATTTTCAGTAAGTGCCCAAAGACCATGTCACTCCACTCTAAGCTGGAGCCCAAAGGCTCTCAGCTCTAGCTCTCTGAGTAAGCAACCCAGCTAAGTGCCTGGAGATACCCCAACCCACAATCCAACCTCCTGCCCAAGGCACTCAGAGTCCCTTGCTTTGTGTGTTGTGGAACCCATCGGTCTATCACATGCTCTGACTCTACTCTGTGCTGCTGCCTCTCCTTTGCCCCTCCCTTGCCTCTCAGCTGTCACACTCGTCTGTCTTCTGGATCCGGGAGGTTCACTATGCAGGGATCTTGGAGTTTAAAGGATGTGCTTTACTCCTGCCTCTTCTCACTTGTGGATTCTCACTGGCTCTTCTCTCTTGCTTCAGAGATGACTCATTTCATGCACAGCAGGACAGCAATCACAATTAACCCTGCTCATAAGCATTGGCAATCGAATGATATAATCCTGTTAATATTTTCACCCCCCTCTTTCATCCGGAAAAGAGTTGTTTGGTGGGAGTCACAAGGATTATCTATGGTTAGAAGAGTTATATCAAGTAGATCACTATACCACCTCTCCATCCTCATCACCATTCTCATAATTATTAATTACCTAATCCAGCTATTAGGGACCCTGGTGGTGTAGTGGGTGGTATAGTGGCTCAAAGGTCAGCGGTTGAAAAGCTGCTCTGCAGGAGGCAGATGGGGCTTTCCACTCTTTTAAAGGCTTACTGTCTCAGAAACCCACAGGCGCAGCTCTCTTTCCTATAAGGTCCCCATGGATTGGAATTGGCTTGATGACAATGGGAGTCCAGCTCTTGGTTCAGGCTATAGAATGTAGGCATTCTTGAAACTGTCTCTTACACATTTTAAGGAGCGAGCAGGCATGCGCACATGTCAATAGAAAGAGAATTCCAGTAAAAGAAACCACATCAAAGAAAGAAAAAAAAAGATGTCATACAAAGAAGGCATCTGCATGGAGAAGTTTGGAAATTTACTCGGAGAAAGAGATGAGCACATCCAGATAAAAGGTAGCAAGGGCACTGACCCTGGTTTTCCTGTGAGTATCAGCCTCCTGCTTGCCAGTGTATGATAGATGATAGCGGGGAGCTTTGGAGGAGGTTGTAATGCGCCATGTTGCACATATTTGTAAGTATCAGTTAAGTCAGCAGTTCTTAACCCCCATGGGGGATGAATGACCCTTTCACAGGGATCATCTAAGACCACCGGAAAAAAACACATTTCTTTTTTTTTAATATAGATTTTATTGGGGGCTCATACATTTAATACATCATTTGTATTAAGCATATTTGTATACATGTTGCTACATTCCTCTACATTATCTTCTTGAACCCCTCCAGCATAAGCTCCTCTTCCACTCTTTCCTCTAGTTCTTTATCTTTTAATTCCAATTTCCTGTATTTCCCCCTCCCCCTTCTCCTCACCCATGAACTTCCAATAATTTACCAATTGCTATTTCCTCATTATATCTTACACTGTATAATGTGTCACTTCATTCACCTCCCCCCCATTGTTCACACCCCAGAGAGGAGGTCACATGCAGATCTGAGAAATTTGTTCCCCCTTTCTACTCCACCATCCCTCCACTCCTCAAGTGTCACCACTCCCCACAGTCTCAAGGGATTATCTATCCTAAAATCCACGCTTTCTACTCCAATGTGCATCCCCTGGTTCAGGCAAATCTTTCTGCCAGAATTGGGATAATGATAGTCGGTGGGAGGAAGCATATGAGAACATTTCATTGCTACTACACTGCACCTAGACTGGCTCATCTCCTCGCTAAAACCCCTCTGTAAGAGGATGTCTCTTCACTTATTGATGGGCTTTGGGTCCCCAATCTGAACTCCCCCTCACTAATAATGAGATATCTCTTAGGTCTTTGATGCTTGATACTGTATCCCTTTGCCACCTCATGGTCATACATACTGTTATGCTTCTTCCACATGGGCTTGTTTCTTAGCTAGATGGCCACTTATTCACCTTCGTGTTTTTAAAACCACAGATGCACATCTTTTGATAGCTGGACACCATCAGCTTTCTCCACCACATTTGCTTATGTACATATTTGTTGTCAGTGATCATATCAGGAAAGTGAGCATATAATGTTATGATTATTAGTTCTTGAAGACTGATAATTGATACCTTTGGTGTCCCTTAGTCCCAGAAGCTGGTGTACTTCTTCCATGTGGGATTTGTTGCTTCTGAGATGGATGGCCGCTTGTTTACTATCAAGCCTTTAAGACCTCAGATGTACATGGTGTGATAGCCGGGCACCATCAGCTTTCTTCACCATATTTGCTTATGCACACATTTGTTTTCTGTGATCATGTCAGGGAGCTGCACCTCATGAAATGCCAATTTAATAGGACAAAATGTTCCTCCACTGAGGAAGTACCTGATGGAGGTCCAATGCCCATCTGCTGTCCTAATTCTAAGTCTATATGTATATGCATATTGACCTATTTTCCCTTTATCATATGAATATACATACCTATGTATGTGCCTGTATTTAACCTCTATAAATGCCCCTTAATCCCAGTTCTTTTCTCTATTTCCCTATACCTCCTCCCATCCCACCATCATACACAATCTCCATTCGGGTTTCAATATTGTCTCTCTATTACATTAGTCTTAATCAATCCCTATCGGACCTTCCACACCCATCCACCTCGCCACCGATCTTGAACCACATGCTACTTCCCCCATCCCTGGATCAGCCAAAAGTCCCCCACCCCCTATATCCACCCTGGTACCAACAGTCCCATCGTCCCCACCCCTAGACTGCTCATCCATCCCACCCCATCCAGATAGACCTGTGGAGAAAATAACATACTAAAAAAAAAGGGCATCCTATAATGAAGCTAACAAAGAAAAGAAAGCAATGAAAACATCAACAACCCCCCCCCCAATATCCAACATATAAATGTACATGCAAGAATATGATAATAATAGCAATATAAAATCCTACAAATAGTTTAAGGTCTGTTCATTGACCTCCAGGAGTGTCTCCTGGTTGAGTGGGATGGGGTGTCACAAAGTATATCTTTAGTGCTCGATCTGGAGCTCCATGTTCTGTCGCACACCCTTAGTATTTTGGTGTGGTTGAGTCAGACAGGGTATAATCCTGACTCCATTTCTCCATTTTTGACCCCAAAATGTCTTAGGTCAGTGAGGGTAGCTGTACTTCATATTGGGGCTGGCCGTATGGTCCTCTCATTGTATCAGCAGTTCTGAGTGGGAATATCGTCCTTAAAGCTCAGTGGGCCAGAATGTATTTCATTCTATCTTCCTCCCCCTTCATTTATTCTTGTGTACGCTGGTCAGGTATACCTCTCCAAGCTGCAGTTTTCGTGCTGAGCTCCTGGGGGAGAGGCGGGTGCCCCCATAGCTGGAATTTGGGATGTGCTCTCAGACTCTCCACTGGTTCTCGGTTCCATTGCATCATGCTACGTTCCGAGAACATCTTATTTAAATTTGATTCCTGTTTTCCTTTAGTGATATAAAAAATACACTCCCTTTGGGTGGGCTAGTGCCCTATTCCCTCTCTACTTAACTGAACCTCACCTCCCATATCCTGGCATCCCACCCTAGTTGGCTACTATATATAACCCTGGATTTGGTGTGGTCCCAGCTGTACTACCTGGAACTTCTCCCAGGATTTTCTGTATACTGTAGATTTTTCCCAATACCACTTTTGCATTTTAAAAAAATTATTTCCAAGTTTACCTTAGCGGACTCATATTGTACATGCCCTTTTGTGCTTGGCTAACTTCACTTAGCATAATTTCCGCCAGTCCTTCCCATGTGTTCATCACTATTTTTCAGTGATGCATAGTACTCCATTGTATGTTGTACCATAGCTTTTTAATCTACTCATCACTTGATGAAAATTTGGACTGCTTCCAACTTCTTGCAATTGTAAACTGTGCTGCAATGAACATTGGGGCACACATGCCTTGTCATGGATTCTTACTTGCCTCTTCTGGGTATATGCCCAGTAGGGGGGTTGTTGGATCATATGGTAGTTCAATTTCCATCTGTTTTAGATATCTCCAAATTGATTTCCATAGTGGCTGTACATACCGCCAGGTCCACAAGTAGTAGATAAGAGTGCCTATCTCTCCACAGCCTCTCCAACACTTGCTGCTCTCTAATTTTTTGAATTGGGCTCTTCATGAAGGTGTTAGGTGATATCTCATTGTTGTTTTGATTTGTATTTCTCTTATGGCTAATGATCAGGAACATTTTCTCATATATTTATTGGCCATTCTGATGTCTGCCCTCTGTGAAACTTCTGTTCAGTTCCTTTGCCCACCTCCTCAGAGGGCTATCAGTTTTACTATTTTTGGAAGCTATCAGAGTATTGTAGATTTTAGTTATAAGGCCTTTATCTGATTTGTCATTGCTAAAGATGTATTCCCAGTCTGTCTGCTCTCTTATTACTCTCTTGTTGAAATCTTTCAATGTACATAGGGGTTTTATTCTCAGTATGTCCCACTTGTCTATGTGTGTCTCCTCTGTGTTTGAGTTCTTCCCTATTTCTGATAGCCTATGTGATCCCTGTGCCAGTGTTCTCAGGTTGGTCCCAATTCCCTCAATGATGGCCCTAATAGTTTGGGGTTTTACTTTGAGATCAGTGATCCACCTTGAGTTTATTCTAGTGCATGGAGGGAGGTCAGGGTCTTGCTTCATTTTCCTGCAGGGAGATATCCATTTTTTCCAACACCACTTGTTGAAAAAGGCATCTGTTACCCATTTGCTATTTTTTGACCCTTATCAAAAATCAGTTGTCTGTAGGCTGATATTTTTATTTCTGGACTTTCAATTCTTTTCCTTTGGTCTGAGTATCTATCATTATGCCAGTACCATGCTGTTTTGACCACTGTGGCTGTATAGTATGTATTAAAATCAGGTAAAGCAAGTCCTCCCATGATATCTTTCTTTTTGAGTAGTTCTCTGCTAATTCTGGACTTCTTTCCTCTCCACAGAAAGTTGTTAATCATTTTTTCCATTTCTTTGAAGAAAGATGAAGGTGATTGTATCAGTATTGTATTAAACTTATAGAGTGCCTTAGGTAGAACTGTCATCTTTACTATATTGAGTCTTCCAATCCACATGCATGGGATATTTTTCCATTTATTGAAGTCATTCTTAGTTTCTTGTATTAGTGTTCTGTAATTTTCATCATATAGATCTTTTGTTCTTCTAGTCAGGTATATCCCTAGATATTTCAATTTGTTGTTGGCAATTAAGAAGGGTATCTCTTTTTTATCTCCTCTTCTATAGTCTTATCTGATGTATATAGCAGTCCGATTGACTTCTACTTGTTGATCTTGTATCCTGTCACTTTGCCATACTCCTCTATTGCTTCTAGTAATCCCTTAGTGGAGCTTTTGGGGTTTTCCATATATAAAATCATATCATCTGCAAATAGTGATAATTTTTTAACAAGGATGTCCCTTATCCCCACTCCTATTCAATATCATACTGGAGGTTTTAGCTAATAGCATAAGGCAAAGGAAAGACATCAAAGGTATTCACCTGGGGAAGGAAGAAGTGAAAAAACACATTTCTGATGGCCTTAGGAACCGAGACACTGCTCCTCTATGGGTCCCCTGGTGGGTCCACCCATGTACAGATATGCCCACCTACAAATACCTGGTGTGGAGACTCTTACCCATGCTACACCATGCTTCAAGTAAAGAAAATTTCATTTATTTGTAATTAGAAATAAATATTTCACAATATATAATTACCTATTGCTTTTATGACTAATCACTATGCTTTAATTATGTTCAATTTGTAACAATGAAGATACATCCTGTATATCAAATATTTACATGATGAACAGTAGCAAAATTACAGTTATGAGGTAGCAATGAAAATGGTTCTAGGGTTTGGTTCAGCACAACACGAGGAACTGCATTAGAGGGTCACAGCATTAGGAAAGCTGAGAACCATTGAGCTGCCTATTCGTAACATCACTTCTTGAGCTTGTCTTTCAGGCTAAACGAAATGGATGGAAGAACTTGATTCCTCTAAGAAACCGCTTCTTAGAACTTAAATCTAAAGCAGAGTCAGCAGTAGACAAGCAGTCTCAAGATTTGAGGACAGGGAACAGCCATGAAAGGTGCAAGAAGACATCGTTGGTGTTTGGTGGGAATTGCTTCATTGTTTTGGAATCTCAGTGGAGGCTCCAGAACTGAGACGAAAAAGAGTGTAATCCCCATGAGGCTAGGCCGTGCATTTAGAGAAACAGTGACACTAGTTCTTTGTCTCCACTACCTGCCTCCAGCCTACATAAGAGAAAACAAGGGACTCAAAAGAGACTTGGCCAGGCAGAAGGGTCAGGCACCTTGTGTTGCCCTGCCCCTAAGTAAAGGTGCCAAGTGGGACCCTGCTCAGTCAAGTGTGACTGACTTCCAGAGGCCTTCTTCAGATGGGGCAGTGTCTGTAAGTAAGAGTGCCACCACTAGGACTTAGACCTTCACTCCACCTGTGCTACCAAGGTGGTAGAGCAACTCCTGGTGAGTCAGGGCTTGGCTGATGCTCCCAGACTTTTCGGAGCCCTGAGACTTGTCTGACTCTCCTTTGATGAAGTACAATGGTAAGTGGCTTACCAATTGACTGTAATAGTGAAGAGAATGGAGAGAGGTCTCCAGTGGGAATGCTTTGCATTTTCTGAGTTTCAGGGCTCAGGGAGGGGGACATTTTCTAGATTTTCAGTAAGCTTGACGGTGGTCATGGAAAATAGCCAGAACTGGACTGTCTTGAGAAAAACAAAACAAGCGAAAAACCACCAGTTGCTATCAAGGTGACTCTGTCTTGTGGTGACCCAATGTGTCAGCCTAGAATTGTGCTACATAGGGCTTCTGGTGGCCAGATTTTCAGAAGTAGATCACCACTGGAGACAGGTTATGAGTTGCTGAGGCAGAGCAATAAGAGACCCACATGGGACAGACTTGGTCTTTGTGTCCATCGCCTACCTCCAGCCTACATTCCAAAACCCCGGTTGAGTTACAGAATAAACAAGTAGCCCAAATCTCAATGGAATGTCCCAGCAAACATTTATTTCTTGTAAACATCCAAAAAGTCTCAAGCATAGTGGCTTTCTTTGGCCTCTGTTCCAGGTTGATTCAATATTCTAGTGTCTCCCTGCTATCACTCCCCCCCACCTGATATAGCCAGGGCAGGGTGAGAGGGGGCTGAGCCCAAGCAAGTCATCATGCTCTGGTCATAGCAGACCATGGTGGATTTCAAGGACACAAGAGAAGTGCATCAGAAGGGAATGGCACATTGATAGCCAGGAGTAGTGTCAACCAGCAAGGTCATCTCTAGAGTCAGGAAAAGGCAATGTGAATGCCCATGATTGTGTCAAGGGACTGTACATAACACAGAAAGGGCCTTTCAGGAGAAAGGCCAGGGTTAGAAGGTAGTCAACAGAGAATTTCATGGTACTATCACAGCAATGTCACTTAGACAAGAATGCATCTTTTAAGGCTGTTCTCTTTGCCACCTCTGGGGATTTCAGAAGCAGTAGAGAAATCACAGATGCTCTTCCCATTCATATCCAGAGTCCTGGTCTGGTCAGAACTTAGAGGAGGAGAAGCAATACTTGATTGGATGAGAAAAACAAAGTTTTAATTCAGATCAGAATGAACTTTTAATAACCTGGAATGAACTGGTTCTCAATTTTAACAGATTAAATTGCCCATGGTATATCCTGCACCAAGGTTTCTGACCGAGGGAAAGAGTAATAATTTGTTTGCTGAGCTTGAATCACATGAAGGCTGCATCATTCTGAAAAGGGAAGCAGCCTCTGATTCACTTATCCAGAGAGGCCCTCTTAAAATCTGTGTAAAAACATCTTATATGTTTTTGAATAACTCTGATCACCTCAGTACCTGATTATACCTGGAGAAGCCTTGGCATGTCCCTGAGCTATCACTTGGACATGGAGCAGGGAGTTCCAACTGAGACAGTTGAAGGATAGTAGTTTAATTTCTATCTTGATTAAATCTTGCTGAATTCAACTCATGTAATAGACTAACCAAGACTGTACCATCTCAAGGACAAACAAGGAAATGTGTATAGGCCAACCGTGGTCTATACAATAGACAGGGAGTATGACCGTAATCTGCCCAGGGTCCTGAGGAAAAAAGAATTATCTACTGTAATCTTTCCACTTGAAGCTACCTAGGAGTGATGAGGAGCTTACATATTATTGTGAAAATGGTAGTAGTCCCAACATCACAAGACTTTGTTCTGAATCTAGACTCGGTGTCACTTGGGGAAAAGAGCTCAATTTCAGGAGGCCTCAGTTGCTGCTGTCTGAAATGAAGAGGTAATGCCAGATAGACTGAGCTCCCACTTAAACATGAGGGGGATGATGGCAATGGTGTGTTGAAAATATCTGACACACATGGCTCTTATTCTGGGATAGGCAGTATGCTAAATAGTTACACATATTGCATCATGCTTATATAGGTGTTAGCTGTATAATCCCCATTTTCCAGATAAAGATACTAAGACTCAAAGAAGTTAAGTAATAGGAGGAGCCCTGGTGGGTAGGGGTTATGTGTTGGGCTGCTGACTGCAAGGTCAGCAGTTCAAAACCTCCAGCCGCTCTATGGGGGAAAGAGAAGGACTTCTATTCCTGTAAAGATTGCCCATGCTCAGAAACGTCCCAGGGTAGTTCTACTCTTTCCTATAGGGTCACTATGAGTTGAAATTATCTTTATGGCAGTGAGTTTGATTTTTGTATTGGGTGGGAGTAGGGTCACGATCAAAACATTTAGAAATAGGAATCTGAATCTTGTCTGATTCTGGAGACTATGGTCTTAGCCTTAAGCTTTATCACCTTTAAAACGCAAACAGCATAGTTGGTGCCCTCTACTGAAGATACACTGTAGGCTGCGTGCTTTTATGTTGACTCATTCACCCAGAGAACTGCCATGAAATATAAATTTAATTGTCCTAAAATATGCTGGCAAACATGAGACTAAGAGCTAGCAATTGTTCAAGGTCATGAATATGGCTAGAAAAGGTTCAGGGAAGAGTCACAAATGTTGTCTGATAACAAACTTGCTGCTTTTTCTCAATCAACTCTATGAGGCAGAAGTATGTATGGACTGGAATTGGCTTGACATATTATTTTTGCACATTCAAATTCCCTGACGAAGCCAGGAATTTACCCACATATTCAGTAACTGGAACTTCTGCCCCCAAGCCCATTCTGCATTCTTGATTTAACCTCTGGTCTTATTGAGTATTCTCTAACACACACCTCAAAGACATTCATCAAAGCAGAACTGGACGATTAGTTATTTGTAGCTGAAGAGTGAGAGCTCAGGCTCCTTAGGCTTACGACTTAGGCTTGTGCTGGTTGTTTGCAGCAGCTGTGAAGGTCCAGGCAACGGTTTCTCTTCAGTCATAAAGCCTTAGCATCAAGGTCAGTTGCTTCCCTCCAGAAGGATGCTCACTCCAGCCCGCAGTGTCACGGACCTCTGTCACCTGGGACAGGGGCTGTTGGAGTGGCTGCAGCTGGAGCTGATTTGCAGAGACAACACAATTCCACTTCCCTCGTGACACAACAAGATACCCACACACTTGTCGTCTATAGTAAGTGATAGCTGAGGTGGCATTTACAGAATTCCAATAGTTCCTCCTTTGGTTTAAAACACTGGTGATTTTTTCTAGACTTGGGTTTTGTAAGATGGCAACTATGAGCCAACCATTGCTATTGAATGCTTGAAATATAACCAGCCTGACTTAAGATGCACTATGTCAAACAGTCACTGAATTTCAAGGACTTAGTACAAAGAAATAAAGTAAAATGTAGTATTTTTCTATCGATCATACAGCAATCTGATGTTTTTGACATATTGGGTTAAGTGAGCTAATGCAACATCATCTAAGATGAACTGTAACTTCTTTTTAAAATCATTGAAAAACACTAAAAATTTTGAAATCACATTAGCTGGTTTGTGATAAATCTTCACTGGGAAGCTCAGTGGCCTGGGGAAGAGTGGGGCCCTCAGAGCTGACTTTGTGGTGGTGAGTTTGGTTGGATTGGGACCAAATGGAAGACATCTCTGACTTTCAAGGTCTCCTTTATTCCTCTTTCTCTTCCCTTCTGAAACAAGATCATGATAAGTGCAAGAAGAAGGCCAATATTAAGGCATGCATTTCTATAAGGAAAAACAAAGAAAAACAAAGGTGGCTTCTACATGAAAGGACAAGACTTTGATGATGAAGAGGAGACCAAGGAAGGGGTGGGGACAGGAAGAGAGGCGGGATTGGACATTGAGGAGGGAAGGAGGAAGTATGGGAGCAGGGAGAAGAAAGAGAAGCGAATGGATGGTGAAATTAACCTTAACTGGATACAGTTGTTGATTTCATTTGTTGAGATGGGCTGTGTAACTATATAAAATGTGCTTCTTTATAAACCCAAACAATAATACATGGAGAAACGTGTTTTGTAACCAGTTAAAGAAAAGTACAGTCGCTGTCTAGTCAACTCCAACACCCGTGTGTGTCAGAGTAGAACCGTGCTCCGTCAGAGGAGATTTGTGCCCTGTCGGAATTTCAGCAGTTGACATTTTCAAAGTAGATTACCGGGGCTCTCTTCCAACGAGTCTCAGGGTAGACTCAAATAACCAACCTTTGGCTTAATAGCCAAGCATAATGACTGTACCACACAGGATTCCAGGCATGTTTGGATGTTGCCTCAATGCAAACCCACTACACTTCCACCTATCACTTGCTGCAAACCAAGGATGTTTCTTATACTACATAGCACGATTCTTGTAATCATTTCATGAAGGGGCTATCTGAATTCTGTCTGTGGAGGTGGAATGTGAACTCAGAGAGGTTAGATGAGTTGCACAGTGCTCAGTCTGACAGTGCAGAGGCAGGATGTGAACTCAGGCTCACTAGCTCAATATGGGGGCTTGTACCTCTCTGAGGAATGTGGAGATGAAGACGACCACAGTCAACTATCAGCATTGGGTGGTGGCTGAAGAAGCAGGGGGACCTGAACTGACTCTGACTTCCAATACTTCTGGGTTGAAATTTGAGTCTACGATGCACTGTGCTGCTGTGGGCAGGGCAGTCAACCTCTTTCCCATCCTTCAGGTGATAGAATAGCAACAACCTCCTCATGTCTTTCAGGGGTGTATTTCAGTTTCCCAGTGATACTGTGACACAAATACCACAACATTCTGTAAGCTACAAATCAAAAGCAGAGTTTAGTCATGTTGATTTCCTCATTGAAACTGTGGGCATATCTTGGTTTCTTGGCGTTAGATGAGCCTCACATGACATCAGTCTTTTCTGTGCATGTCTATGTGTCTAATCTGTTCATTTTATAACTCAAAAGTGATTAGGGTTAGGCCACATCCTATCCTTATATGATCTCATTAACATATGCTTCTGTTTTCACACTGTCAAATTTACAGGTTGCCGGAGCTAAGATTTCATTGTTTGCTTTGTGAGGACACAATTCAATCCATAACAAGGGGGGGGGCAGCAAAGGCTCTGGAGTCTGGTAAATGGATCTGATATGATTCAGTGAGCTATTTCTTTAAAATGAGAAGGATTGCTTCAAGCTTGACCTGGTATCTTATCTCCCAGCCAATTTGTGAATCTTTGTAGATTGCCTGAGGCCTTTGTGAGTCGCCTGAGACCCCAGTTCCACAGGCACAAAGTTTAGGCCCTGGAGGAGCTCACCGGTGGGAAGAATGGATGAGGAAGGCAGTACCTGGATCAGGTGGGCATGGACCCTGATGCAATCAAGTGCAGTGGGAGAGTGGGGAGGAGAGGATGGTCAGCTTGGAAGTCAGGTAAGTAGTGTTCCAGCTGAGAAGAGGTAAACTGGACCAGGAAAAGGAGGGGGGATACAAGTGGAGGGAGACTCTGAACCTCCAGATTTCTGTATCAGATCTGATCCCCTTCCCATTGGAGGCTCTGTTCTAATCTTTCATAGGGGAAGTATGAACAGCTTTAGCCTCCAGGCTCATGCTCAGCTTTGTGACTCTTACAAGCTCCAATTCTTTTCTCTTCTGATGAGTAGGTTTCTCCCCACCCCATCCCCACCCCACCAAAAATAGCATGAACTGGGCGTCTGCTTAAATCTGAGGATAGAATGTTAAACAAGCCAGAAAAAGCCCTTGACCTTGGGCATTTATAATTTAATGGGAAAGAGACAAAATAAACAAACAAGTACATAAATAGACAAGATAATTGTAGTTGTAGTAAGTACTGAGAAGCACATTTGCTGGGAGCTGTACAATTACCAGTTACCAGTTGCTGTGTTGACTCTACTGAAGGTTAGAGCAGATCTTCCAACCAAGCGGGGTGGAATCTAGTGTTGAAATCTACGGCTGTCTCAGGAAAGTTTACTGCAGCCCTTAACTAGTGGTGTGCTATCTTGATTTGATGGGAATGGGGGAAAGGGATTGTGGCACTTGCACAATTTTATGTCAACTTGAAGATGTATAAAAATGTACGAGTGGCACCCAACTTGTCAGTTGGTTCACAACCTGAAGGTGGCTCCTTGGGAGTGTGGTCTTTTCCTGGAGTGGTCCTGGAGACCCTCCCTCTCCCTGCCCCCAACACAGGGAACTGCCAGATCTCTGCCATAGTTCCACCGACCATTTAACTCTGCACCCACCAACTTGTGACTTTCCTGCACTCTGCATCACTGCATGTGGCTGTATGAGTCTAAAGAGGAACTTATGGACTAATTTTGGACTTATGGACTTGAGTTTGACTAGGCTGGATTTCTTTCTTGATATATAATTGTTTCATATATTAAGCTCTTTCTTAGACATATATGAGGGGGTACTTCCTCCCCCAAATCAGAATTTTTTTCAAAGCTATGTATTTAAAATCTCCTTACAAAAAACAAACAAACAAACCTTACCACCTTCAAAGTACTCTCCATTACACTTAACACACTTGCCAAATCTGGGATTCCATTCTGGGAAACATTTTTCAAACTCAGCTGTTCGGATGGCTGACAGCCCCTCCCTGTCTTTTTCCCTTTACTTCTTCTACATTGTAAAGTCATTGTCTTTTCATGCCCCTCTTCCTTTGCAGAATGAAGGGCACAAATCTGCTTCTTTTTTGTCATTCAGAACCTCTACACTGAAAGCTTGATTGACTGACCTGGTGGAACAAACCCCAAAGGTACTATGAGTGGACATTTTCTTCCAATTGGGAAGTTAATGGATGTCCATGATGTGGTTTATCATCAGTTAAAATTTCACATTTTTGAAACAGGAACACTACTTGCACATGTGTTGTTGTTTTTTCCCACTTAGGGCTGTCTTAGTAAGTTGTGTTCAACATCATAGAAGTTCCTGTGGCATTTTTTTTCTGAGCAGGAAACAAAAATTCAAAGTCTTGCTGCTCTCTTAAATCAACCATCAAAAAAGCAAGGATTGAGCAAAATTACTTTTATGAAAAAAAAATTAACTGTGACCAGACAACCTTCCCAGGCAACACCTCTGGGTGCACTAACTCAGAAGCTGTTGGTTGATACTTGGCTAGCAGGAAAAATGAAAGCTTCAGTCAGCATAGTGAAACTCCGGTTTTTGGGTATCCCCTCCTGTCAATGTCACTGTATTTGTTTCTCTAGACAAGTCACCCTAACACAGGTGTTATTAGTTGCTATTGAGTGATTTTTAACTCAGGATGACCAGTGAGTTTCGTGAGTTCTATATTTCAGAGTAGAATTTCTACATAGGATTATAAGACAGATTTTTTTTGAAACCAATTACCAGATATTCCTTTTGAGATGTTTCTGAGTGGGATCAAGCCATCAACTTTTCATGTAGTAGTCAAGTGTTTACATTAACCATGTATGCTATTCAGGGACCCTCTGGAATTTCTATACAGATCAGTCAGTGTGAAAAGAGGAAAATAAATCACGGCGGGCATGTCATCACACAGAAGGGATTTATTTCAGGGAAATGCTTGCAAAGATATTGAGAAGGACTTTGACACAAACAGAGGAAAGGTAAGATGGTCACAGATATCTAGTTTCTGCCACTATTAGACCTGGAGGAGGAAAAGGAGAGGATGATCTGCAGAGATAAAATCTGCTGAGCACTGACTCTTTTGCTACTGGAAGTGAATTACAGTTACCGCTCTTGCTATTGCCCCAATGTAGCAACTCAAATCCACAGCTGGCTTTGCTCCCATCTTCTAGCTTCCCATGATGCCTCCCATTATCAGAAACTACCAGGAGCCAGCTAGCAAAGGGCTCTTGACCTCGAGATTCCTAGGCTTCTCACCAGGGTAGCAGAGCAACAAGTGTGGAGCTGTGGTAAAATAGATAACCTTGGAACAGAGGCTTACTGCTGGCTCTCTGGTAGATGCAAGCATCTTAAACTGCATCTTTAGAAGCAACATTCAATTTTTATTTAGATTGATATGCATTTAGCTTTAGGGGACAGGCGAAGATAAGAAGAAGAGGAATTGACACCATCCTTGTGATTTCATGGAGAATTGCTCGGGACGCTAGGGATAGGATCCTAAAGATGTGAATTTAAGTTTAGTCTCCAGAAGGAACTTGTTAGTAGCAGCGCTAGCATCATAGTACTCTTGACTAAGGACCTATTTTGGACATGGCCTACTGTCATAGCCAATTGCATGTTGGCCCTGTTATCTCCAAACCACGGTGCGATATTCTAGCTTCCTCCCAAAGCTCCTATCTGAAGCCCTAGTGTGTGATAGCAGATTCCCTACGTTCCTCATTTGACCTATATGGATTTCTAGATATTGTACTCCACAATCATGTTCTACTCACCTGTAAGGATACCCTTTTCTTTTGTACCTAGTTCTCAAATCCACCTGTCTTCACAAACTAGAACCCATAGATAATGTGTCTTCATTTGTCCTTCTGGTGTTGGTGAAATGAGGACTTTCGAGAAAAGGATCTCGGTGGAACTATCAAACCCTGCAGAAGCCAGCCAGCTACCAGGAGGAACCCTTTCATAGTACATTCATTCAGGGGACATTTTTTTCTTACTTCAGTTACTTATAGAGTAAAAAAATCACTCACAAGGCTGTCAGACGAACAAATTAGTGTTTTCATTTTCAATTTTACCTTCTAACCTTTATTCCATATAAAGGGTTGAGAAAAAGCACCAATATAATGTGTTTTATACTTTTTCTTTGCTTTTCTTCAGAAGTGTTTTCTCTGTGGTTACAGGTTTTCCTGATTGTCACTTTGGAAGCTGAGTAATGTTAGATTAGGAAGATGTACTGGAACTTACTTAACAGAATTTCCAGCAGGACATGCAGACAATGGTTTTATTTCTTAAGAGCATTTCTTAAGGACCATCCCCAGATTTTGAATTTTTGATTATTTTAAAGCAGCACATTTAAAATTAAATGTAGAACCTTTGCTTTCCTTAAGCAAATAATCTTGAGAATACCTTGACATTTTGCCACCCCTATACTCTAACAAACACCATGTGCTTGTCCGAGGATTGATCTCTCTGATAATATGTCCAGAGTATGTAAGACAAAGTCTTGCCATCCTTGCCTCAAAGGAACATTCTTGTCTTACTTCTTCTAATATGTATCAGTTTATCCTTTTAGCAGTCCATTGTATTTTCAATATTATTCTCCAGCACCAGAATTCTAATTTGCTTCATATGCCTGTCCTTGCACTTTATAATGAAATATGCAAAGACATGCACGTAAAGCTACTTAAAATACCATGGATTGGTTCAGGTGCATCTTAGTCCTCAGAGTACCACCCTGGTTATTCAATATTTTAAAGAGGCCTTTAGATCACTAAGAGGGATTTGAGACTAAATATTTAGTATTTACAGATTAAGTACAAACAAGGCAGAATGTCTTTGCCAAAGATAGTTCCCAAGGATGCCCTAATGTTGTAGGGCACAGAAAATGTGACAGGAGGGGCTGTTTTCTTGGAGTAAGACCAGGGTGATTCAGGTGAAGCCTGTAGGAGAGTGACCTTAGATTTTCATTTGCGCATGAGGTATGACTCAAGCTAAGAAGAAAGAGCAGCAAAAATCTGCTGGTGATCTAAAATTGGAATGTGCAAAGGATGAATCCAGAAAATAGGAAGTTGTCAACAAATAATATGGAATGCTGAAATATCAACATTCTGGGCATGCTTGAACTGCAATTGACTGGTATTGACCATATTGAATCAGAAAATCATACAAGTTACTATGCTGGGAATAACACAATGAAGAGGAATGGTTTGGCCTTCATTGTCAAATGGACATTACAAAATCATTCATGAAACACTGAACCTACAGGTTGGGTCCTGGGACCAGTTTGCAACGCCCGTACCAAAAAGAAGCAAACCAAAAAGGAAAAAGACAGAACAAGGGCCTAGAGCCCATACTTTCACGCTAGGCCTGGAGGATGCCATCCTGCATGGAGGGCTAAGGCCCAGAGAGTATTGTAGGGCTGACAACAGCGGAAGGCTTGATGTGCCCTTGCTGGAGCCTACGGTGACAGAGGACAATATGGGGGATGCATGGTCCGGGGAGTGAATCTGGTCTGACCACCCCCGAAGTGGGGCAAACCAAGAAGGGAACTTAACAGACCAGCAATAGGAGCAAAGCAAAGCCACAAACCCATGAGGAGACCAAAATAGACTTCAGGGTAGGGGAGCAAGAACCCCCCAAGACCACTGAGGAGTTAGTCATAAAGGTCAGTGGACTAACCTGGCATAATGTAGGTGTTTTTGCTTTTGTTTTTTCCTATTTTCTTTTCTCCCCCTTTTCTTTTCTCTCCCCTTTTTAGTCGATCTTTCATTTTCTCCTTGCCTTGTCTCTGTTAGAGTTGTTTGGTCTCCCTATATAAGATAGGGAGGGGAAACAAGCCTGAGAAGAAATCAATGGGACTGATAGTTGTATAGGAACTTGTGAGGAGGAAGAGGCTGGGGAAGGGAGTACTGAGGAAATAATGTCATAACCAGGGGAACAGTGAGAGCATTAAAAGCAACAAGGAAGAGGGCACAAAGATCCCTCTGGTGGTGGAGAAACAGCAATCTAGCTGGAAGAATTACTAAGGCAGAAGAAGGGTTAGGGTGATAGTGGAATAGGAAACACATGTTTTGGGAGGGCAAAAGGAAACAGGAATGGTTTTAGGAAGCAAAACTATGCATAAAGGAATAAAATAGGTGTGCATATATTTAA